>JAQJVL010002054.1:41860-126145 GCA_035578905.1 Stictocephala bisonia
TTGCCTTCATTTTACAAAGCTCACCCCCAATCATTTTAAAACCATCACACACCTTCGTTTAGTAAAGCTCGGTCCCCGGACATGGACAGCGCGAACCTACGGCACCTTACGAAAAGGGGAGGTGATTAGGGGAGGGGAAAGAGAAAGGAGGGGTTGGGAGGGGGTAGTGTAGGTGGAATGGGTAAGAGGGGTGGCTGGTGCCGGGTTGACATACTGTCATGGCGGCCAGTGAAGGGTCCAGTGCCGGGTTGACGTGTTTTTTTATAACATAAAGCTTGGTGCCGGGTTGATGAACTCCCATTTGATCGACGTGAATTCGTCACGTGAGGACTCGTTTATCGAATCCTGGAATTACCTCCCTGAAGCATCCGGTGAGTAAAGTCGAAAGGCGTTTAGTTAAGAGAAAATAAACGGCATTAGTAAGTAAAATAGTCGACCCTGACGAAACGACCTCACATGCTGGTCTAATGTTCAGCTAATTGACAAGCTTATACTCACTTTTCTCCCCCACACAACATCCGCACAATGATTACCACCCAACATGGACACCCCAGACCTCTCTAGTATTGTCCATGCCGATAGCAACCACTAAGCGGACGCCATGATGGTATTAAGAGGACCGAGCATCCAACCTATCGCCTACAATCTCCCAAACACTTTGTCCCCAAAAAGCTGAGTTACAGCCCTGCGCCATCAGTGTTGACCATCATTTTTAAAACCTAATTCATGCATTTTGTCATTAACCAAGTACGTTCTCTCAATAATATTTCTTATATCTAATATATCTTTGTAAAAAGGCTTTCCTTATACTGAGCCCCAAAAGGTGCTTGATCACTATCTAATTTGCTATCTTCGTTTAAGTTATTGTCATCAAAATCCTCATTTCCTGTTTCTGAGTGTTTTAGCAAAGATTTCAATTTTCCTAAGAAACAATCAACAACACCATTATCATTATGAGTTCGTATCAGAACACTTAAAGAATATTTAATTAACAGCCTAATTTCATTATAGTTTTTACATCTAAATACACAAAAATATGTATCCAAATTGTGTTTACAATAAGCTAAAATGAACATAACAAATAACTTTGAAAGGTTTCTGTTATAATGCACAACTCTCATTTGTATAACACAACCTTGGTTATAGAGTAAAAGAAATCAGCTTGAACCTTCGGATATACATGTGTTATCAGTTTGCTGTGATCATTTACCATAGAGGTCCAAACAGTATAACTAATTTTGAACTCACCAATTTACAGTGATGTGTTTTTAAAAGACCTCTTTTTATTAGATTGTCTTTTCACTTCCGTCTCATTTTTCACTGAAAAATTAAATGTAATACCAACCTCATCTGGGCTGCATGGGCTACATAATGCAGTTGTTCCCAAAGATAAGCTACGAAAATGTAAATTGTTTTCTTTTTTATCTAAGTATTCAGTACCTATTTTTGTTACCAAATTTTTATTCAGTTAAATCATAAGATGTACATTTCCCATCAGGTGATAATGGAAGTTCAGTTTGATGTTGATCAGTCAAATCTATTTGACTAACTACTGTTTCTGTACTCTGTTTGACAGTATCTTTATCAAATTGTTTTACAATATCTTGATTAAACGATTTGACTATATTGTCACAAGATCATGCATTACATTTCAAAGTGGGTAATTTTTGAGTGATCAAATTGAAGTTATTTTTTAATAAAACTATAAATGATCAATCTAGACTTTGGTGTGTAATTGAAATGAAATACATGTAAAATATGTTTAATAAATGACATTTCTTTCCTTTTGTTTCCAACAAGTGTAATCATATCAAGAAGAACATTACAGTTAAACAAAATATCGGCAAGTTTGGTAATTTTTTCATTATGAGTTAGTTACCTTTTTCCACAGTTTGTTATTTACATTGATGGTTTTTTCTTTAACATTTTCCATGGCTGCAAAATGTGTTACCTGTTTCAATTAATGCTTTATATTTATATTTGCTTTATAGAAACCTTTTAAATTTAAGACGGGGCAACTCTAACAAAGGAACAACAAAGGAAAAACAATCTCTTCAGAAGAGATTGCCCCTTCTTAAATTTAAAGAGTTTCTATAAAGCAAATATGAAAATAAAGATAAACAATAAATATAAAGCATTAATTGAAACGGGTAACATATTTTGCAGCCATGGAAAATGTTAAAGGAAAAAACCATCAATGTAAATAACAGACTGTGGAAGAAGGCAACTCTTAAAGAAAAAATTACCAAACTTGCCGATATTTTGTTTAACTGTAATGTTCCTCTTGATCAGATTACACTTGTTGGATACAAAAGGAAAGAAATATCATTTAATAAACATATATTACATGTATTTAATTTCAATGACACACCAAAGTCTAGATTGATCATTTATAGTTTTATTAAAAATCACTTCTATTTGATCACTTAAAAATTAACCACTTTGAAATGTAATGCATGATCTTGTGACAATATAGTCAAATCGTTTGATCAAGATATTGTAAAACAATTTGATGAAGATATTGTCAAACAGTGTACAGAAACAGAATTTAGTCAAATAGATTTGACTGATCAACATCAAACTGAACTTCCATTATCACCTGATGGGAAATGAACATCTTATGATTTAACTGAAAAAAAATTTGGTGGCAAAAATAGGTACTGATTACTTAGATAAAAAAGAAAACCATTAATATTTTAGTAGCTTGTCTTTGGGAACAACTGCATTATGTAGCCCATGCAGCCCAGATGAGGTTGGTATTACATATAATTTTTCAGTGAAAAATGAGACTGAAGTGAAGACAATCTAATAAAAAGAGGTCTTTTAAAAACACATCACTGTACATTGGTGAGTTCAAGTTAGTTATACTGTTTGGACCTCTATGGTAAATGATCACAGCAAACTGATAACACATGATTATCCGAAAGTTATAGTTGATTTCTTTTACTCTATAAGTCAAGGTTGTGTTATACAAATGAGAGGTGTGCATTATAACAGAAACCCTTCCATGTTATTGGTTATGTACATTTTAGCTTATTGTAAACACAATTTGGATACATATTGTTGTGTATGTACATGTGAAAACTACAATGAAGTTAGGCTGTTAATTAAATATTCTTAAAGTGTTCTGATAAAAACTCATAATTTTTTTTTTTTTTTTTTTTTTTTTTTTTTTTTTTTTTTTTATTTGTCATAAGAATTTTACAAATTATTGACAAAGTCACATTGCAGCTAAACAGCCAAGTCATTACTTAATTAATACACAATAGGCTAAATACATATGTCTTATATATAGCATTAGAGTATAATCATGTTTAGTCTTAAAACTTTATGTCACGCATATTAAAAAATTCATCTATATGATAAAAAGGATGGTTGAGCAGCCAGTCATAGTACTTATTTTTAAAGATTTTTACATTATACTTTTTAATCATTGGCACAAGGACATTGTAAACCTTCAGTGATATAACAACATGACTACTTAAAGTTTTACTTAGACGATAAAATGGTATAGTTGTACCATTTTTACCTCTAGTATTGCAGTGATGGATGTTATGATTTAGCTTGAGTAAATGTGGATTGTTTAAAACGTACATGAGAACATCAAAAAGATATAGGTTGATGACAGTTTGTAGTCCAAGTTCTTTAAAATAAGGTTTACAATGCTCAGTAGGATGTAATCCCTTTAATACTCTAATAGCTTTTTTTTGCAAAATAAGTATACCTTGTATGTTTGAACTATTTCCCCAGAGTACCAAACCATATCTAATTATCGACTGAAAATAACCAAAATAGGCAGTTCTCAAATAGTTCCCAGGAACAACAGTTTTTAGTCGTAACAATAGGTAAATCACCCTAGATAGTCTTTTACTAATAAAATTTATATGTACATTCCAATTTAAAGACTTGTCAAAATAAACTCCTAAAAATTTTACAGTATCAACAAAGCTGTTATCACAAACATCAGAAAATTTATTTTTTTTAAGAACGAAATTTATAGATTTGGTTTTGTCACTGTTTAATAAAAATCCATTTAATTTAAACCAAGTATTAGCAGATTGAAGGGAGTCAGATGCTAAATTATTTAGCTCACTTAGGTCATCACTAAGACTAAAAAAAGTTGTGTCGTCCGCATAAAGTATGGTTTGAGCATTCACATAATAAGGCAAATCATTAATACTTATAAGAAACAACAGTGGGCCCAAAACTGAGCCCTGTGGTACACCCCATTCAAGTTGCAGTTCCTGTGAAGTTCTATGACCAATTTGTACCACTTGCCGTCTATTTTCAAAATATGATTTAAAAAACTCAAGAGAATTTCCTGAAAGGCCATAATAGTTTAATTTATTTATGATATTAGTGTGATCCACACAATCAAAGGCCCTGCTCAGGTCACAAAAAGTGGCCCGAGCAAAGGCCTTGGTCTCAAAAGCTTGATGGATTTTTTTTGTGAGGTCGTCCATGGCATCAAATGTTGATTTTCCCCTTCTGAACCCATATTGTTCAGTACAGAGAAGATTATTGTTCACAAAAAACAAATATATCTGTTCAAAAATTATTAGCTCAAAGACTTTAGAAATAGTAGGAATGATAGAAATTGGTCTATAACTACTTGGATGTTCTTTTGGGCCCTTCTTAAAAATTGGACACACTCTTGAAATTTTTAACTCATTTGGATATACACCTTCCCTTAAACAATAATTGAAACACATAGTAAGAGGTTGAACTATACTTAATGCAATATCCTTTAACATATTATTGGATATACCATATACATCAATACTTCTAGAGCTTTTCATTTTCTTTATTGCGGTTAATACATCATTGTTAGTAACCACTCTCCAGCTAAAGTCATCCAGGGCAACCTTGTTACTCTTTACTAGATAATCACTTTGAACATTTGATGAGTCAATATTTTTCTTTATTTCTCTTATTGAAGTAATAAAATAATTGTTAAAAACATCAGGGTTAATATTAGGAGTCATACATAATTGATTAGAGGTTGCCTGAGTACTCTTAATTATATTCCAAGCAGCCTTGCACTTGTTATTACTTGATTCAATCTTACTAACATTATACAACATTTTAGACTCTTTAATGCATTTTTGGTATTGGTACTTCAAATCTATGTACTTCTGTTTTAACTGAGTTTTATTATTAAATTTAGAAATTTTATCAGAACTCTTAACAAGTCCATGTAGAAATAACAGCTTACTCTTCATTAATGCCAGGTCCTTAGTGTACCATTTGTGTTTAATTTTCATATAGTTAATATTACTTTTCCTTTTTTTTATAATTTTAAGAGAGTCTACATTATTAAGGAAAATTTTAAAAAATACTCCAAACAATTCCCTTGCCCCATTGGAGGAGTCTGATAAAATATGCTGCCAGTCATAGGAAGATAAATTTGATGAAAGTTTAGTCATGAAAGGTGATCAAGCACCTTTTGGGGCTCAGTATAACGAAAGCCCTTTTTACAAAGATATATTAGATATAAGAAATAATATTGAGAGAACGTACTTGGTTAATGACAAAATGCATAAATTAAGTTTTAAAAGTAATGGTTGGCGCAGTGCTGTAAACTCAAGATACTTGGGGACAAAGTGTTAGGGAAATTGTAGGCGATAGGTTGGATTCTCGGTCCTCTTAATACCGTCATGGCGTCCGCTTAGTGTTTGCTATCGGCATGGACACTACTAGAGAAGTCTGGGGTGTCCATGTTGGGTGGTAATCATTGTCCGGATGTTGTGTGGGGGAGAAAACTGAGTATAAGCTTTTCAATTAGCTGAAAACCAGACCAACACTACATGGTTCGGATTCCACGCAAAGATGTAGGTCCCTTAGTTGCCCTGGCTGTTGGGCTATTAATAAATTGCCCTTTCTGAGGAACTGTTGAACTCAGTTAGTAACCAGACTACACTCATCCACACTCATTCTACACTCATATAACCATTCATTATCGCCTTAAAATACCAACAACGTTGTGTCTGCATCTCATTAAAGAATATAAGATGAAAAAGTGATCTGTTAGTTGTTAATAAGAATGAATTTTTATGCCCATCATTAGGCAAGAAATTAGTAGATAAATATGTTCCATATTTACACCTATGGTCAGGAATATTACAGAATGATAATACTAAAAAAAATTGCTCAAATACTTGGCAATGATCCCATAGAAAATTGGTTTGGTCTGGTAAAAAACATCATCCTTGATGGTCAAACAAATCTGAGACCCAACAGATTCATTCGAAAAGTAAGATATGTTGTAATGGCACACCACAAAGAAAAATGTTAGTATGCCTGAAGAAGGCTGTTCTCGTGGTAAAAACAAGAGAGTTGACAAAAAGAAATGTCTTTCATTGAAAATAAAAAATACAACTAATTTCTCTTTCTAAGAAATTAAAAGACGGCAATTTTAATCTAGACTTACAAGTGTTTAGTGATAGTAATGATGAAATTGAGGAAAGTTGGTCAAAGCCATCTTAAAAAAAAACACACTTACATTGACTCAAAATACATACAAACAGTTGGAAATTACCTCTTTACAATGCCAGATAAAGCTGTTGCTGATATCAAAAGTAAAATTTTACTAAACAAATTCATAAAAGATCCAAACTATTATGTACTTTTAAAAGAAAATCCTAGTTTTGTTGTTTGTTGTATTACAGCTGCATCTGGTACAAAAACCTATCTCTATATAGATGAAATTAGCATCTTTTCAAGTAAAGAGTGGTTTACAACTGATATTATAACAGCTATTATATTAATGCTACAAAAACAACACAAAGATATTCGTTGTGCAATATTTCACGATAACATTGCTACAGATGCTCTTGTTGCTGGTAAAAGCATAGATCCTGAAACATGGACATGTCTTATACTGTTTTAAATAAAAACACAAAACACATTTCTTTCCCAGTAAATATATCTGCAATTCATTGTGTTTTGTGTTATGCGAATATTGAAACAAAAGAGTTTGCATATCTTGATCCACAACAGAGGAATGTTTGCATTTAAAAAATTCAAACATCTATTGTCAAACTGGACTTATTCTTATCTGTATTTAAAAATATTGTTATACCACAAGGTGAATAGAAAGTTATACATATTGATCATGCTATTCAATCAGATGGTTACAATTGTGGAGCGTATATAATGCACTTTATTGAGCAGATATTGTTTAATAACAAAATTATCAATGTTTCCATCCTGATGATGAATATAGACATTATTTGTTCAAAGCACTGTCACATAATTCTGAGTATATGACAAACATATGTCTATCTTGTAGATGACCATTTGCCTCACAAATTCCTAAAATAATAGATAATGGAAGAGTTGCATATACATCATGTGATTGATGGTATCATGTTTACAAAAACTGTTTACCAAAAGATGTTCCAAAAGATACACACTAACAGATCCAAACATAACAGTATACTGAAAACTTTGTCGTTTATACTACAAGAATTTTATTAATTTATAAAAGTCATATTGTGAACTTTTATTAATTTATTAAATTAAGGTCATTTTTTAAAGTGTCAAAGCTAAGGTTACTATTGTTTATTGAGTGTATTGCTCTACTTGTACAATACACTCGATGAACATTTGATATTAAAGGTGTTTTAAAAGTGTGAACTATTACAGAAGTTCAAAAGTGCATACACAAACAGTGTATTGCAGCATTAAAGGTGTTTAAAAAGTGTGAACTACCTACTATAAACGTTCAAAAGCGCATACATGTAAGTGTATGGCAGCAATACAAAAAAAACACCACAAATGAGAGGTAGTGTTGTTCGCGTCCATGCAATTTTTATAACAAGTTATACACGTGCCTCCCGGGTAACAATAAATAAACAGCAGAACATTAAATTAATTTTTTTGTTCAGTGCCAATTACACAGTGGAACTACAGCAGGAATCTTTCATCTCAAGGTATGAAAATTAGATCACTTTTGAAACAATTGTATTAAAATGATGTAATTTATTTTATTTATCAGTATAATGGTATGAAAGCTGTGTGTGAAAGTATGTGGGAAGGTATACAACTTCACATGCTACTTAAGGAGTAAGTTTTGTTGCAAAAATAAATATTATATTTAATAGTAATTTTTTTTAATACCCGTTGATATAACCTGTTCTATTCATATTTTTGCATCACAAATATTTGTAGCACTTTTAAATCAGCCGTTGATCGCCATTTGAGTCAGGTTTGACAGCGAATTTCTCTTTTACTAAAGGTGTGGGCCCTGCCAGTGTACCACGGTTCAAAAGGGACTACCAGAGGGTATAACGTGTTAAACTAAAAATTTTGCTGCACTTGTATTTGTAGGATTTATAGCACTTGAAAATCAGGTGTCGATCGCAATGTGAGTCAAGTTCGACAGCAAATTTCTCTTTTTCTAAACGTGTGGGCCCAGCCAGTGTACCACGGTTCGAAAGGTACAACCCTAGGGTATAAGGTGTTAAACTCAAAATTTATCTACACTCGTAGTTGTAGGACATATAGCACTTTTACATCAGCCGTCGATCGCAATTTGAGTCAAGTTCGACAGCAAACTTTTCTTTAACTAAACATGTGGACTCAGCCAGTGTACCACTGTTCGAAAGGGACTACCGAAGGGTGTAACGTGTTAAATTCAATTTTTTTCTGCACTCATATTTGTAGGACTTAAAGCACTTTGAAATCAGGTGTCAATCGCTATTTTAGACAAGTTCGACAGCGAATATCTCTTACGAAACGTGTGGGTCTAGCCAGTGTAACACGGTTAGAAAGGTACTACCCGAGGGTATAACGCGTTATATTCAAATTTTTTCTGTACTCGTATTTGTAGGACTCAAAGCACTTTGAAATCAGCCGTCTATCGCCATTTGAGTCAAGTTATACAGCGACTTTCTCTTTTACTAAACGTGTGGGCCCAGCCAGTGTACCACGGTTCGAAAGGTTCTACCCGAGGGTATAACGTGTTAAACTCAAATTTTTGCTGCACTTGTAGTTGTAGGACTAATAGCACTTTGAAATCAGCCGTCGATCTCCATTTAGTCAAGTCCGACAGCGAATTTCTCTTTTACAAAACGTGTGGCCCCAGCCAGTGTACCACGTTTCGAAAGGTACTACATGAGGATGTAACGTGTTGAATTGTTTCTGTGTGGACGTTTTTACAACTTAAAACACTTAATATGCGATTTAGGTGTAAATAACCAGTCAATATTAGGAAATGTTCTACCCGAGAGAACAACAAACTATATTCAGAAGATTGCTGAGCAGACGTTTACTTTTAAATTCTATTTGAAAAGAAAAGTCACTTCCATGATTGTATATTTACTGAAGTGAGGTTATGTTTGTTGGCAGCACTCTTGATGAAATTTTGCGTAATATTCTTCCCAATGGGTAATATATATGTTTGCTTTTTTTACTTCCTCGACATTATTCTGACCTGTATAGGAAACAGGTTTGCCAATTAAAACTTGAATTAGATCAATTTTTAAGAATTTTCCCATAATTCCCTAAAAAAATACCCTTTATTCCGTTTTATACTCTTTCTACCCTAATAATTACCTTTTTCCCTTTTGTTGAATGGAAATACTTGACAGTTTCACACCGATGCCTTCATCTCTTATCGCTGTAACGATAGCCATTTTGTTTATACATTGCATTAAACTGTGACACAATAATTAATTATATAATGGCATTCATTTTCACTGAAAAATGTGATTAATTTGCGATGTACAGAATGAAATATAATCAACATTATTTAGGAATAGTAATTTCATATTCAATTGAAATACAGTATTTATAAATGATAGACTCATAAAACAAAGATCATTATACTTAAACAAATTATTATACATAGAAAATTTATAAATGTTAAGTCTGTTTACAATATTACTGAACAAAGTGTTTTGGTTTATGAAATATTTTTTTTATCTATAGGATATACTCTAAATTCAATAACTAACTTTGTCCTATGACTAATTCAAAAAATTAGTTGAAAGGTGTAATTGAAGAAACTGCTTAAGAGTCTACAGAGGCTGTAGGCCATGTTGGTCTTAACTCTTAATCCCATAAGAACAAAAATATTTTTTAACCAAACATACTATCAGGCGTATCCAAATTGAACAATAAATTTTAAACCGATTTTTTCCAATTAAATTGTATTTTATCAAGTATGAAATTGCGCGTTGGAATTGCTTTACGAATTTCTAATAAGTTTTATAAAAAAATTTCTCTAAGTTCTCTCTTAAGGTTTTATTTTCACCTATTTTGCAGAAGTAGGCGTATGTATTGAGCACGAAATTTTGCATACAAGTTTGTAATTATATAACAAACTATATTAACAATGGTTTATTATAGGTCAATGCAACTTTTTTATAAGAGCTCATACTTAACTTTTTTTTAAATGTTTGGATATTAATTTTATTAAAGTAGAAACAAATTTATAAATTACTGTAAAATTTTTAATCTACATTAAATTTTTGTAAAATTATAGTTCCAAGTTATGAAATAACTAAATTATAATTTTTTATGAAAGGGTCAATCCATATGTAGTAGGTAGTAACCCAGCAGTTGTTGTTGCAACATTTTTATTACTTTCCATATTTTTATATCTAAAAGTACCACTCATCAGAATTACAAAAAGTATGTAATTTATTTTTTTTTAACAATTTTATTTTACCGATGGCGGCCATTTTGGCTTCGGCAAAACACCTCTTTTAAGTGAATTATGAACTTTGCGGAGAAGCACATATCTCATCTCTATTCATCCAAGAATATTAAAAAACCCCAATCTCTTGAGAAGAGTCTGAACTTTAATTTAAGTCCTTACAGGAATGTCCTTAAACTTAAGTATAAGGGCTCAAATATATCTCCAAAGTTTATCATGGATTGTTTCAAAAATTAATTTTCACACATTTATATTTTAAGAAGGCCACAGTTAGTTTATTTGTTATTTTGTTATGTGATAGGTATATTGAGGTACTTCAAACTCAAAAAGTTTCAAATTGTGGACTACCATAGCTTTTTTAGAAAAAAAAACTTGAAATCGGGAAATTTTCAAATTTTTCAAAGTTCAATGATTAATATATTTTTTGGGCATGAATATAAAATTTTGAAATTCATCTCAGTTTTAGTACTAAAACAGAGGAACAACCTGCAAAAATTTGGTTTTATGAACTTTATTATTTACCAACTTTATATCCGAAGTGCAAAGGGTTATTCAATACTATATCTATAATCTTGGTAACTCAATACTATTTTATTTTGTAAACTCCAAAAATATCAATTTGCTATATTTCAGGTTCTCTCACTTTAAACAGTGGCTGCTGCACCGAGGTGCACAGTTGAATTTTTAAACTGCATACATTACAGAAAAGATTTGCTAGTTCAAAAGCGCATACACAAACAGTATATTGCAGCATGAAAGGTGTTTTAAAAGTATGAACTATTACAAAAGTTCAAAAGCTCTTACACCTACAGTGTATTGCAGCATAAAAGGTGTTTTATGAGTGTGAACTATAACAATAGTTCAAAAGCGCATACACATACAAGTATTACCACGTTTTGACCCCAGAGATCAAGTCCACTACTGATAATCACCTTGTGTTGACCCCAGAGGTCAAGTTTACTATTGTTTACTATGAGCATGTGGACCCCCACGACGTTTTCCTAGGTCAGTGTTGTTTTAATTGACGTCACGCCATTTTCGCACTCAAATTGTATTTATTAAATAAATTGTATTTATTGTGGGCAAAAAGTGTCAAAGACCGGTGCGGGGATCGATCCTAGAATGTTCGGTCTGTGAGACTGAGTAGATACCACTGCAGCACAGTGACACCCAAGAGGGTAAAGTAAGTAGCGGGAGAAGAACGTGTGCCTTCGTTCGTTTCGCTTACACCGAGCCAGTACACGATGCCTTTATACTATATAAAATGTACCGATGTTTCCAACCGGTATTTCCCCAATAATTTGTATTTAATATAGTAATAATTTGTTCTTATCATTTATTATTCAAACCAGATGCAAAAAAATCTGTTGAATTGTTGTCTGCTAGTATCAGCTCATGTGTCTTCTGCTCACTTCGCTTACGCCGAGCCATACTATATGAGTACACTTGTTTTTTTTTCTTAGTTTTATTTATATTTATACTATATAAAATGTACCAGTACCGGTACACAATGTTTTTGTACTATAGAAAATGTACCGATATAGCCAACCATTTTTTTCATAATTATTTGTACTATAAAAAATGTATCGCTATTGCAAACTGTTTTTTACACAGTGTTACGAACTCGCACGATTTAATTGCATTATACTTTAATAAATGTGTATATGATTTTTTTCTTCACATTTGTTCTTAATAAAATAAATCAAAATTGGCAATCGTTATTTTCTCATTGTCAGTGTTACCATCAAACACAATTTATTACATTATACTATAGTAAATACATATGATTTTTTTGTTCTTTTTTAGTTATACTTTATTAAATACAAATGTGTTTTTCGGTAATACAGTAATATTATTCTACTTCGTTATCCTTTTCTATCCTTCTCGGATGAAAATAAATAGGTTAAAATGGTTATTAAGTATTAGACAGAACTTTTTAAGATATCTGAACTCGACCCTTGATATCATGAGCGCGCTATCATATCGGTTGACCTTTATGTCAGGCGGCGCGTGCTTTTTCGAGGCGCCTTATCCAGGCACGGATCCAGAGCAGTGAATTGGGTGGGGCGAACCTGCGGGGGGGCCTGGGGGGTATGGAATACCCCCCAGTAAGGTGGGGGGTCTGGAGGTCCTCCCCCGGAAAATTTTTGCTATTTTAACGTCCTAGAAGTATTGTTTTTAGCAGTTTGGGGGGTGTTTTTAGGGTTTAAATATAGAAGAATACCTAAGTTCTGTAATCGAAAATAAGTTTGGCATAAATTAAAACAACTTCGAAATAGCATTTAAGTATATACATTTATTATCACAACTATTAAATAATAAAATGGATTCCATTGGAATATTGTATTGTTAAAATTTTATGGAAACAGTTCAATGAGCAACAGCTTAAACATAGTTTGGACATGCTAGGTTATTGTAATATGTATATGTAGGTTGTTGTTGCTGGCCGTCCCACGCGGCAGCTACCAGGCGACTGCCGCACATGCTCCGGCTTCTTGGAACATGGTTGGAGACCCGTACCGCGCGACAGCGCCAAGGCGGCTGTGCGGGGGAAATTTTAGGCGGCTTAATTAGAATTAAGTGTACACTTTACGTTAACTGTGTAGAGTTACATTTAACACATTCATTACACAACCATTAATATAATAACAAAACTATCAAATCAATGTCGTCTGTCAATCAGTGTCTCGGTGTCTTGCCACTACGTCGGCGCTAGACACGCAGTGTTGCCACTGTTGCCGGCGAAAATATATAGGCCTATCAATTACCAACCGACGACTCGGAAATTCTCCTTTCTACAAACTCAGACTACACATCCGAATATTATATATACTGTAATATTATTAAGACGGTAACAATTACTAATGTTATTTTCATGACGGTAAATCAAATATTTTATTAACATTTTATTCTAAGCGTGTAGGTACATTTTTTGCTTTTTTCCGTTTGGGGGGGGCGATCGCCCCCATCGCCCCCCCCTTAAATCCGTGCCTGGCCTTATCGGCCGCGACTTTTCTTAGCAACAATTAAAGTTTCTAGTTGGTTCTATTATCCTAATACTAAGCGCACTGAATGAAAGCTTAAAAAATCACTCACCTGTTTAATAAGGTACTGGTTGTTTAAATAAAAAACATTTTTTTATCCTATGTGAGCAAACGACTATTTTTTTCTTTAATCAATTGGTAAATATTTGTAAGAATGTTTATTTTTAATACGTACTTTATATGTGGTAGTCGACAGATAACAATTCATATAATTTAATAAAAATCTGAAAAGAGCGGAAAATTCATAGTATCTGTACATGCATTTTTCTCAACAACAACCAAAGTTTCAAGTTGGCTCTGGTATCATAATACTCTGTTCGTTTTCAGAAAGCTTCCAAAATTATTGATCTGACCAATAAGGTAACAACTGTTTTAATTAAAGTATTGATTCGATCGTCTCCCATCATTTGGTGACTTTTTTCCTTTCATAAATGGTTAAATAATATTTACAGCATTTATTCAATTAATGATTTGTATTTAATATATTAATAATTTGTTATGATCATTTAATATTCAAACCAGATGCAAAAAAAATCTGGACAAGTTCAATTTTGTCAGTATCCGTATGTTGTGTAAAGGAGAGAACTGAGTAGCAGCATAGAATATAGACAGATACAGAAGCCCCACACAATGCTAAATTTTGAAACGCTAAATCTCATAACTCACCGTCCAGATCATACGCGGCGCTAGTAGTAATAACCGGCCCAGGGCGATTGCCAAACTGTGACTGGCCGGCCGGCCCAGCCGGCCAGGGCGAAATACCTCGCTACGTGTCGTCTCTGGTCTCTCTAGTCAACTGCAACAGTCCCGCATGTTAAATGCATCATTGAGCAGTCCAACAATGATGTATATATGGAGTTTAATAATACTGTACATCTTTTACTGTTAAAACGTATAAGGATAATATTCGTATTAACGTTTTTTATTGAAAAGTTTGAAAATATATAAACATAGATTATAGCTTTGCTGCTACTGCAACTAAAAATTAATTTATTTATATCTCATCCACCTATATATATATGTATTAATCTATATCAATGTATGTATTGATCTATATATATGTACATATCTATAAATATGAGATGGCCATCCGCATTGTGTGTGTATGGGTGGGGTAGAAGGCCACCAACATCGTATGTATGTGGATAGGTGATAACGCCACCATCATTGTAGGTAGGTAGGTGGGTGAGAAGGCCAAAAATATCGTATGTGTATAGGTAGGTTTTAAGTATGTAGTATATATAAGTAATTATTGAAGGTTGAATAATACACATGATTACATTGTAATAATGCCTGGTTGGCCACGGTACCAGGGATCGGTACAGACAGGGGGTGGAGGGCGACAGCGACTGAAGACTGGCTCACAGGTCAGGCAGGTGGTGTAAACCTTAGGGGTAGGTCAGAGTAGGGGTATGGCGTGATAGGTTTCAGTCAACCAGAACAGTTTATTAACATCACCTGACTATCATACAATGTACAATGTTGGCGTGATATTTCTAAATAGAATTAAATTTAACTTTTTTTACATTCCTTTTTTTTACATTCCTTTTACATTTACATTCCTCCCCCTTTCAGTTAAAAATTACACTGATGATCTGGAAAGCTTAGATTCTATTTTCTAACAAAATTACAATTTTAATGTTATACAATAAGAATTATAAAATTAAATATCAATCAAATAAAGTAAAAATACAGCATAATGATTATGGATATGCATAATAACTAAGATAAATATAAGTAAATATTGTGGATACATAACTAAAATATTTACATTACAAATTTAGTTTCGTTACTGACTTTCTATTGCACATAGGGTAGCGCCTCTGATCCTGAAAGTTCTTTTTGTAATTATTTTCTGCTAAACAGTTAGATTTCTGCTTGACAGTTACGTTCGCTTTTGGAACACAATTTTGTTCCAAAATATCTAGTATTGAATTGGTTGTTTCCTTCCACAGTTAGCGATTTATACAGTTTTAAAGCATCTGGACCCAACAAGTGTTTCAATCTTGCCACTTATATTTCATTTGATTTTTTCACAGTTTCGGTTGCCACCAAATATATCTGAACCTCTCTTTGAATGTTAAAAATTGCTAGCAATATCACCATTTACATCGAACATAGATAGTTTGTTGAATTCCATTGTACTTCTTTGTCAAGTTTAACACTACTTGTCTTTATACAAGTTTAAATATCCGTAAATCGACTGCGCCATGTTTCAAAAAGTATTTAAATAAAACCAAGGAACACATTAACAAGCCGTTTTAATTCACCTACAACATAACTACTGAATATAATACATGTTGTAACTATGACAACAAACGTATAATTTGTAAATACTATATTACTAGCACTGCGGAAAGCTCAATTCAGTGGGGAACTAACAAGAGGTCAAAGTTGTTAATTAAAAGCAAATATAGTGGGAAACGCTCTTCAGAGTAAAATAATCCCAAAAAGCCTGTTAAACAATTTTATATTAAATGGCTCAAATAATAAATAATAGGGGCATCCTATGGGATAACCCTCCTTACCTTACCCGGATACAGATAAATCCGGATACAGATAAGTCCGTAGGGAAATAATTTAACGTGATAATAGATTTCCCAAATATTCTAGATAAGAGAATTAAATCAATTAATAAGATAAACGTTATTGGTTTCAATATTGTTGTGGGTGAACCACACTAGGATCGGTAAGTTGTGAGTAAAACACACCTGGATCGGTATGTTGTGGGCGAACCACAAAAGGATTTGTACGATGTGGGCTGACCACAGTTCGGTAAGTTGTAGGCGAACCACACAAGGATCGGTGTGTTGTGAGCGAATGACACGAGAATCGGCAATTTGAGGCGATCAAAATAAGGATCGGTAGATTGTGATGTAACCGAACCTAGATCGATATATTGTGGGCGAACCACACAAGGATCGGTATGTTGTGAGCGAACCACACGAGAGGATCGGTAAATATTGAGTGAACTACACTTGGATCGGTATGTTGTGGGCCAACCACACGAGGATCGGTAAGTTTAGAGCGAACCACAACTGGATCAGTAAGTTGTGGGCAAAACACACCTGGATAGGTAATTTGAGGTGATCAACACAAGGATCGGTAAATTGTGAGCGAACCGAACCTGGATCGGTATATTATTAGCGAACCACACGAGGATCGGTAAATTGTGAGCGAACTGAACCTAGATCGGTATATTATGGGCGAACCACACAAGGATCGGTATGTTGTAGGCGAATCACATGAGAATCAGTAAAACGTGGGTGAACCACATAAGGACCGGCATGTATGAGCGAACCACACGAGCGATCGGTATGTTGTAGGCAAACCAATCAAGGATTTGTGAATTAAGTACGAACTACTGTACTACTGAACGTAATTGAGTTGCATGTCTTAACGCTGCGTGTTCATCTCGTCCTGAAGATAGCCTACAGTACTGCAATATGGTTGAAATATCGGTACGGTAATAACTGTACATAGTGTATATAGCTCCATGACGTGGTTGATATCCAATGATGAAGTTAAATTAGTATTAGTGATGATCGTAGAAACCTACCCATGAAAATATTCAACATCTACCTCTAAAATTTAATCAAGACTACTTAATTCCCTCAAAAAATAGCACAGTAGTGATCCATAATTTGAGTTTCAGCTCCACAATTATGGACTGATACTTGCCACTCCTCACTTGTATTTTGAATTTTAGCGTCTTCTCACACTTGTGAAAAGGGACTCTACAAAGTTTTCATTTCTTAAAAAGGAGATTCATTCCACCTATGCCAGTCATAGGATTAGAAACTTGTTCTGACTGTTAAACATATCTCAGTATGACTTCCAGTTGGTTGAAATTGCCTGAGAAGCTTATTAAGTGGGTGGTTCTCTAGTGCCCCAGAACATAGTGGATTATCTTGCAGGATGGAGCTAAGTAATAAGAAATCACGAGTTGTAAAGCACTGGAAGACATGGTAGGGTGGTTGTAATAAAGGAACTTGTCATTGCAACCTAAATATAAACCTACTTATGATTCATCATTAAACATTACATGTATATGTTTAGAAATTCACTTAAGAATTTTTGGACCGTGGATGAAGAGTATTTTTAGTCTACTGTCTTCACCCTTTGGGGACTGAATGACTATATTTCATCATTTATGATTTTTCTCTTGAGGACCGAATAACGAAATATAGTCATTACAAAATTTAATGTTGTGGACCGAATGACGATATCCCGTCATACAAAGTTTATTACATTTAACAACCAATTTACTGCTTACAATAACTTGTACAGTACTGTGCGATCGTTAAGTTGTAAGTGCACTACTTCTGGATCGGTATATAATGAACGAACCACACGAGGATCAGTAAATTGTGGGCGAAACACACCTGGATAGGTGTGTTGTGGGCGAACCCACCTAAATCGGCAAGTTGTGGGCGGCCCACATCTGGATCGGCATGTTGTGAGCGAACCCACCAGGATCGATATGTTGTAAGCTAACCCACCAG
The DNA here is from genome assembly GCA_035578905.1 of Stictocephala bisonia. Classification (NCBI taxonomy): domain Eukaryota; kingdom Metazoa; phylum Arthropoda; class Insecta; order Hemiptera; family Membracidae; genus Stictocephala; species Stictocephala bisonia. The sequence continues at coordinate 60,073 of JAQJVL010002054.1, forward strand.
TCTCGGTATGTTGTGTGTGAACCAACCAGGATCGGTATGTTGTTTGTGAACCCACCCATCTCGGAATGATGTGTTCGAAACCCACCAGGATCGGTTTGTCTTATGCAAACCACACGAGGATCGTTAAATTGTGGGCGAACCACACCTAGATCGGTATATTGTGGTCGGAACACACGAGGATCGGTAAATATTGAGTAAACCACACCTCGATCGGTAAGTTATGGGCCAACCACACGAGGATCGGTAAGTTAATAGCTGGGTCGGTAAGTTGTAAGCAAAACACACATGGACAGGTAATTTGAGGCGATCAATACAAGGATCGATAAATTGTGAACGAACCGAACCTGGATCGGTATATTGGCGAACCACACAAGGATCGGTATGTTGTAAGCAAATCACACGAGAATCAGTAAAATGTGGGCGAACCACACAGGGATCGGTATGTGTGAAAAAACCAAACGAGGGTCGGTAATATCTAGGCAAACCAATCAAGAATTAGTTAATTGACGGTGAACTACTAGACGATCGTTAAGTTGTAAGTGCACTACTTCTGGGTCGGTATGTTATGGGCTACCCACACGAGGAATGGTAAGTAGAGAGTGAACCACACCTGGATCAGGATGTTGTAGGCGAATCACACGAGGATCGGTATATTGTGAGCGAACCACACGAGGATCGGTAAATTGTGGGCGAACCACACCTGGATCGGTGTATTGTGGGCAAACCACACCTGGATCGGTGTATTGTGGGCGAACCACACCTGGATCGGTATGTTGTGGGTCAACCACACCTGGATCGGTATGTTGTGGGTGAACCACACCTGGGTCGGTAAGTTGTGGGCGAACCCACCAAGATCGGTAAGTCTTGGGCGGCTCACATCTGGATCGGCATGTTGTGAGCGAACCCACCAGGATCGGAATGTTGTAAGCTAACCCACCAGTCTAGGTATGTTGTGTGTGAACCCACCAGGATCGGTATGTTATTTGTGAACCCACCCATCTCGGTATGATGTGTTCGAAACCTACCAGGATCGGTTTGTCGTGAGAAAACCACACGAGGATCGTTAAATTGAGGGCGAACCACACCTGGATCAGTATATTGTGGTCGGACCACACCGAGGATCGGTAAATATTAAGTGAACCACACCTGGATCGGTATGTTATGGGCCAACCACACGAGGATCGGTATGTTAAGAGCGAACCATACCTGGATCGGTAAGTTGTAGGCAAAACGCACCTGGACAGGTAATTTGAGGCGATCAACACTAGGATCGGTAAATTGTGAGTGAACAAAACCTGGATCGGTATATTATTGGCGAACCACACAAGGAGTGGTATGTTGTAAGTGAACCACTCGAGGAATGGTTAATTGTGAGCGAACAACACCTTGATCGGTATATTATGGGCGAACCCACCAAGATCGGTAAGTTGTTGGCAGCCCACAACTGGATCGACATGTTGTGAGCGAACGCACCAGGATCGGTATGTTGTAAGTTAACCCACTAGTATCGGTATGTTGTGTGTGAACTCACCAGGATCGGTATGTTGTTTGTGAACCCACCCGTGCTTGTATGTTGTGTACGAACCCACCAAGATCGGCTTGTTGTGAGCAAACCACACGAGGATCGTTAAATTGTGGGCGAACCACTCCTAGATCAGTATATGTGAGCGAATAAAACGAGGATCGGTAATATCTAGGCAAACCAATCCAGGATTGGTTAATTGAGGGCGAACTACTAGAGGATCGTTAAGTTGCAACCGACTAAATCTCGGTCGGTATGTAATGGCCGTACCACACGAGGAATGATAATCGGTGAGCGAACGACACCTGGATCAAGATAATGTAGGCGAATCACAAAAGGATCGGTATATTGTGACGAACCACACTAGGATCAGTATATTGTGAACGAACCACACGAGGATCGGTGAACTGTGGGCGAACCACACCTGGGTCAGTAAGTTGTTGGAATAATACTTCTAAAGCAATATGTTGTAAGAGATCCACTCGACGAACGGTAAGTTGTGAGCGAATCACACCTGGATCTGGATGTTGTAGGCGAATCACAGGAGGATCGGTATATTGTGAGCGAACCACACGAGGATCGTTAAATTGTGGGCGAACCACACTTAGATCGGTATGTGTGAGCGAATTAAACGAGGATTGGTAATATCAAGGCAAACCAATCAAGGATTAATTAATTTAGGGTAACTACTAGAGGATCGTTAAGTTGTACTTCTCGATCGGTATGTAACGGCCGAACCAACGAGGAATGGTAATCGGTGAGCGAACCACACCTGGATCAGGATGTTGTAGGCGAATCACACAAGGATCGGTATATTGTGACGAACCACACGATGAACAGTATGTTGTGAACGAACCACACGAGGATCGGTGAATTGTGGTTGAACCACACCTTGGTCAGTAAGTTGTCGGAATAACACACCTAAAGTGGTAAGTTGTAGGCGAACCACTCGAGGAATGATAAGTTGTGAGCGAACCGCACGAGGTTTGGTGAATTGTGGTAGAACCACACCTGGATCGGTAAATTGTCAGAATAACACATCTAAATCGGTATGTTGTAGGCGAAACACTCGAGGAATGGTAAGTTGTGAGCGAACCACACCTTGATCGGTATATTATGGGCGAACCCAACCTAGATTGGTAAGTTGTTGACGGCCCACAACTGGATCGACATGTTGTGAGCAAACGCACCAGGATCGGTATGTTGTAAGTTAACCTACTAGTATCGGTATGTTGTGTGTGAACTCACCAGGATCGGTATGTTGTTTGTGTACCCACCCGTGTTTGTATGTTGTGTACGAACCCAACAGGATTGGCTTGTTGTGAGCAAACCACACGCGAGGATCGTTAAATAGTGGGCGAACTACACTAAGATCGGTATGTGTGAGCGAAATAAACGAGGATCGGTAATATCTAGGCAAACCAATCAAGGGTTAGTTAATTGAGGGCATACTACCAGAGGATCGTTAAGTTGTAAGTGCACTACTTCTCGATTGGTATGTAATGGCTGAACCAACGAGGAATGGTAGTCGGTGAGCGAACCGAACCTGGATCAGGATGTTGTAGGCGAATCACACAAGGATCAGTATATTGTGAGCGAACCACATGAGGTTCGGTGAATTGTGGTCGAACCACACCTGGATCGGTAAATTGTCGGAATAACACATCTAAATCGTTATGTTGTGGGCGAAACACTCGAGGAATGGTAAGTTGTGAGCGAACCACACCTTGATCGGTATATTATGGGCGAACCCAACCTAGATTGGTAAGTTGTTGGCGGCCCACAACTGGATCGACATGTTGTGAGCACACGCACCAGGATCGGTATGTTGTAAGTTAACCTACTAGTATCGGTATGTTTTGTGTGAACTCACCAGGATCGGTATGTTGTTTGTGTACCCACCCGTGTTTGTATGTTGTGTACGAACCCACCATGATCGGCTTGTTGTGAGCAAACCACACGAGGATCGTTAAATTGTGGGCGAACCACACCTAGATCGGTATATGTGAGCGAATTAAAGGAGGATCGTTAATATCTAGGCAAACCAATCATGGATTGGTTAATTGAGGGCGAACTACTAGAGGATCGTTAAGTTGTAAGTGCACTACTTCTCCATCGGTATGTAATGGCCGAACCACACGAGGAATGATAATTTGTGAGCGAACGACACCTGGATCAGGATGTTGTAGGCGAATCACAAAAGGATCGGTATATTGTGACGAACCACACGAGGATCAGTATATTGTGAACGAACCACACGAGGATCGGTGAACTGTGGGCGAACCACACCTGGGTCAGTAAGTTGTCGGAATAACACTTCTAATGCGGTATGTTGTAGGCGAACTACTCGAGGAATGGTAAGTTGTGAGCGAATCACACCTGGATCGGTATATTGTGAGCGAACCACACCTTGATTGGTATATTGTGGGCGAACCCACTAAGATCGGTAGGTTGTAGGCGGCCCACAACTGGATCGACATGTTGTGAGCGAACCCACCAGGATCGGTATGTTGTAAGCTAACCCACCAGTATCGGTATAGTGTGTGCGAACTTACCAGGATCGGTATGTTGTTTGTGAACCCATTTGTCTCTATGTTGTGTTCTAACCCACAAGGATCGGCTTGTTGTGAGCAAACCACACGAGGATCGTTAAATTGTGGGCGAACCACACCTAGATCGGTATATTGTGGTCGGAACACACGAGGATCAGTAAATATTGAGTGAACCATACCTCGATCGGTAAGTTATGGGCCAACCACACGAGGATCGGTAAGTTAATAGCTGGGTCGGTAAGTTGTAAGCAAAACACACCTGGACAGGTAATTTGAGGCGATCAACACAAGGATCGATAAATTGTGAGTGAACAAAACCTGGATCGGTATATTGGCGAACCACACAAGGATCGGTATGTTGTAAGCAAATCACACGAGAATCAGTAAAATGTGGGCGAACCACACAGGGATCGGTATGTGTGAAAAAACCAAACGAGGGTCGGTAATATCTAGGCAAACCAATCAAGAATTAGTTAATTGACGGTGAACTACTAGACGATCGTTAAGTTGTAAGTGCACTACTTCTGGGTCGGTATGTTATGGGCTACCCACACGAGGAATGGTAAGTAGAGAGTGAACCACACCTGTATCAGGATGTTGTAGGCGAATCACACGAGGATCGGTATATTGTGAGCGAACCACACGAGGATCGGTAAATTGTGGCAAACCAAACCTTGATCGGTATATTGTGGGCGAACCCACCAAGATCGGTAGGTTGTGGGCGGCCCACAACTGGATCGACACGTTGTGAGCGAAGCCACCAGGATCGGTATGTTGTAAGCTAACCCACCAGTATTGGTATAGTGTGTGCGAACTTACCAGGATCGGTATGTTGTTTGTGAACCCACCCGTCTGTATGTTGTGTTCGAACCCACCAGGATCGGATTGTTGTGAGCAAACCACACGAGGATCGTTAAATTGTGGGTGAACTACACTAAGATCGGTATGTGTGAGCGAATTAAACGAGGATCGGTAATATCTAGGCAAACCAATCAAGGTTTGGTTAATTGAGGACATACTACTAGAAGATCGTTATGTTGTAAGTGCACTATTTCTAGATCGGTATTTAATGGCCGAACCACACGAGGAATGGTAATCGATGAGTGTACCACACCTGGATCAGGCTGTTGTAGGCGAATCACACAAGGATCGGTAAATTGTGACGAACCACACGAGGATCATTATATTGTGAGCGAACCACATGAGGTTCAGTGAATTGTGGTCGAACCACACCTGGATTGGTAAATTGTCGGAATAACACATCTAAATCGGTATGTTGTAGGCGAACCACTCGAGGAATGGTAAGTTGTAAGCAAACCACACCTTGATCGGTATATTATGGGCGAACCCAACCAAGTTCGGTAAGTTGTTTGCGGCCCACAACTGGATCGACATGTTGTGAGCGAACGCACCAGGATCGGTATGCTGTAAGTTAACCCACTAGTATCGGTATGTTGTGTGTGAACTCACCAGGATCGTTATGTTGTTTGTGAACCCACCCGTGTTTGTATGTTGTGTACGAACCCACCAAGATCGGCTTGTTGTGAGCAAACCACACGAGGATCGTTAAATTGTGGGCGAACCACACCTTGATCGGTATATGTGAGCGAATTAAATGAGGATCGGTAATATCTAGGCAAACCAATCATGGATTGGTTAATTGAGGGCATACTACTAGAGGATCGTTAAGTTGTAAGTGCTCTACTTCTCGATCGGTATGTAATGGCTGAACCAACGAGGAATGGTAATCGGTGAGCGAACCACACCTGGATCAGGATGTTGTAGGCGAATCACACAAGGATCGGTATATTGTGATGAACCACACTAGGATCAGTTTATTGTGAACGAACCACACGAGGATCGGTGAACTGTAGGCGAACCACACCTGGGTCAGTAAGTTACCGGAATAACACTTCTAAAGCGTTATGTTGTAGGCTAACCACTCGAGGAATGGTAAGTTGTGAGCAAATCACACCTGGATCGGTATATTGTGAGCGAACCACACGAGGATCGGTAAATTGTGGGCGAACCAAACCTTGATCGGTATATTATGTGCGAACCCACCAAGATCGGTAGGTTGTTGGCGGCCCACAACTGGATTGACACGTTGTAAGCGATTCCACCAGGATCGGTATGTTGTAAGCTAACCCACCAGTATTGGTATAGTGTGTATGAACTTACCAGGATCGGTATGTTGTTTGTGAACCCACCCGTCTGTATGTTATGTTCGAACCTACCAGGATCAGCTTGTTGTGAGCAAACCATACGAGGATCGTTAAATTGTGGGCGAACTACACTTAGATCGGTATGTGTGAGCGAATTAAACGAGGAACGGTAATATATAGGCAAACCAATCAAGGTTTGGTTAATTGAGGGCATACTACTAGAAGATCGTTATGTTGTAAGTGCACTATATCTTGATCGGTATGTAATGGCCGAACCACACGAGGAATGGTAATCGATGAGTGAACCACACCTGGATCAGGCTGTTGTAGGCGAATCACACAAGGATCGGTAAATTGTGACGAACCACACGAGGAACAGTATATTGTGAACGAACCACATGAGGATCGGTGAATTATGGGCGAACCACACCTGCGTTGGCAAGTTGTCGGAATAACACATCTAAAGCGGTATGTTGTAGGCGAATTACACAAGGATCAGTTAAATGTGGGCGAACCATACTTAGATCGGTATGTGTGAGAGAACCATACGAGGATCGGTAATGTCTAGGCAAACCAATCAAGAATTAGTTAATTGACGGCAAACTACCAGAGGATTGTTAAGTTGTAAGTGCACTACTTCTGGATCTGTATGTTATGGGCTACCCACATGAGGAATGGTAAGTGGTAAGCAAACCACACCTGGATCAGGAAGTTGTAGGCGAATCACACAAGTATCGGTATATTGTGAGCGAACCACACGAGGGTCCGTGAATTGTGGTCGAACCCCACCTGGATCGAAAAATTGTCGGAATAACACATCTAAATCAGTATGTTGTAGGCGAACCGCTCGAGGAATGGTAAGTTGTGAGCGAACCACACCTGGATCAGGATGTCGTAGGCGAATTACACAAGGATTGGTATATTGTGAACGAACCACATCCTAATCGGTATATTGTAGGCGTACCCACCAAGATTGGTAAGTGTTGGGCGGCCTACAACTGGATCGACATGTTGTGAGCGAACGCACCAGGAACGGTATGTTGTAATATAACCCACTAGTATCGGTATGTTGTATGTGTTTGTTGTTCGCCCACAATTTAACGATCCTCGTTTTGTTTGCTCACAACAAGCCGATCCTGGTGAGTTCGAACACAACATAGAGACGAATGGGTTCACAAACAACATACCAATCCTGGCAAGTTTGCACACACTATACCGATACTGGTGGGTTAGCTTACAACATACCGATCCTCGTGTGGTTCACTCACAATATACCGATCCACGTGTGTTTGCTCACAACTTACCATTCCTCGAGTGGTTAGCCTACAACATAACGCTTTAGAAGTGTTATTCCGACAACTTACTGACCCAGGTGTGGTTCGCCCACAGTTCAACGATACTTGTGTGGTTCGTTCACAATATACTGATCCTAGTGTGGTTCGTCACAATATACCGATCCTTATGTGATTCGCCTACAACATCCTGATCCAGGTGTCGTTCGCTCACCGATTATCATTCCTCGTGTGGTACGGCCATTACATACCGATCGAGAAGTAGTGCACTTGCAACTTAACGATCCTCTAGTAGTTCGCCCTCAATTAACCAATCCTCGATTGGTGTGCCTAGATATTACGGATCCACGTTTAATTCACTCACACATACCGATCTAGGTGTGGTTCGCCCACAATTTAACGATCCTCACGTGGTTTGCTCACAACAAGCCGATCTTGTTGGGTTCGTACACAACATACAGAGACGGTTGGGTTCACAAATACATACAAATCCTGGTGAGTTGTAACATAAAGTGGTATGTTGTAGGCGAATTACACGAGGATCAGTAAAATGTGGGTGAACTACACAAGGATCGGTATGTGTGAGAGAACTACACGAGGATCGGTAATGTCTAGGCAAACCAATCAAGTAGTTAATTGACGGCAAACTACCAGAGGATTGTTAAGTTGTAAGTGCACTACTTCTGGATCGGTATGTTATGGGCTATCCAAACAAGGAATGGTAAGTGGTAAGCAAACCACACGTGGATCAGGATGTTCTAGGCGAATCACACAAAGATCCGTATATTGTGAGCGAACCACACGAGGTTCCGTGAATTGTGGTCGAACCACACCTTGGATCGGTAAATTTTCGGAATAACACATCTAAATCTGTACCGGTATGTTGTAGGCGAACCACTCGAGGAATGGTAAGCGGTGAGCGAACCACACCTGGATCAGGATGTCGCAGGTGAATTACACGATGATCGATATATTTTGAGCAAACCACACCTTGATTGGTATATTGTGGGCGACCCCACCAAGATCGTTAAGTTGTGGGCGGCCCACAACTGAAATCGACATGTTGTGAAGGAACCCACTAGGATCAGTATGTTGTAAGCTAACCCACCAGTTTCGGTATGCTGTGTGTGAACTCACTAGGATCGCTATGTTGTTTGTGAACCCACCAGGAAGAGTATTTTGAGAGCGAACCACCCGAACATAGACAAGGTGTGAGCTGATTACATCTTGTTAGGTATGTTGTGTGCGAACCCACCAGGATCGGTATGTTGTGGTCGGACCACACAAGGATCGGTAAATATTGAGTGAACCACACCTGGATCGGTATGTTATGGGCGAACCACACGAGGATCGGTAAAATAAGAGCGAACCACACCTGGATCGTCACCAACATAGTATGTAAGAAGGTGGGTAAGGCCACCAACATAGTTTTAAGAATGTGGGTGATAAGGCCACCAACATAGTATGTAAGCTGGTGAGTGAAATGGCCATCAACATAGTATTAGGAAGTTGGATGAGAAGGTCACCAACATAGTATGTAAGAGGGTGGGTGATAAGGCCACCAAATAGTATGTAAGAAGGTGGGTGATAAAGCCACCAACATAGTATGTAAGAAGTTGGCTGAGAAGGTCACCAACATAGTATGTAAGAGGGTGGGTGATAAGGCCACCAAATAGTATGTAAGAAGGTGGGTGATAAGGCCACCAATATAGTATGTAAGAAGTTGGCTGAGAAGGTCACCAACATAGTATGTAAGAGGTGGGTGATAAGGCCACCAACATAGTATGTAAGCTGGTGAGTGAAATAGCCACCAACATAAGTATTAAGAAGTTGGATGAGAAGGTCACCAACATAGTATGTAAGAGGGTGGGTGATAAGGCCACCAACATAGTATGTAAGAAGTTGGATGAGAAAGTCACCAACATAGTATGTAAGAAGGTGGGTGATAAGGCCACCAACATAGTATTAAGAAGTTGGATGAGAAAGTCACCAACATAGTATATAAGAAGTATGTAAGAAGTTGAATGGGAAGGTCACCAATATCGAATCTACGTATTCCAAATCGACTGAAGACATCCTTCAGCTTTTTAATATTGGTCGAGCTTCTTTTGTTAGAGATTTCATATACTTCCAACCATCTCGAGTAGAAATCGATTATATGAAAATAGTTTTTGCCCTGAAATTCTGCTATATCTGCAGCTATTTTTCTAAGGAGTAAATTTGGAATATCGTGACATAAAAAGGGCTCATTTTTCTTTGAATGCCTGTACTTGTGGTATACTGCACAAGATGAAAGTACGATAGTAAAAGTCTCCCGGCTTTTTATATCAGAATAAATTCTTGGCCAGTAGTAAAACTGGTTCATGATTGAGTTTATATTGGAACTACCTAAATGATTCTCATGCAGAAAACTCGATACAAATCTTCTGAGTGTTTGAGGAACAAGCATTCTTGTTCCATAATACAGCAATCCATTGTTTGTTTGCTATTCTTTTCTCAGTTTATTCATGTGTTTCATTTCACCATAAAGAGTTTTAATGTCTGGTCATCCTTCATGAATATACAGAATAATGGATTTAATACCATCATCATTTAAAGATTTTTCCTGGATTTCCTTTATCTTGGTTCATTTATCTTGACTTCATTTGTAGTCAAACAGTGTATAAAATCTTTCATGGTTAGATCTTCTTGAGATTCAGTTTTTATTCCTAATCTTGAAATGAGATCTGCTATAAACATTTATTTTCCTGACAAATATTTAATAATAAACTTATAGTTTATCAACTTTAACTTATATTGACAGTTATGTTCGCTTTTGGAACACAATGTTTTTCCAAAAATATTGTGACATCCAGAGTGGCCTCCATCCTGGGAACCGGTGATGCGGAAGTAATGGATGGGTCGCTGACCACCTGCCCTGCTTGTTTACAACCTTTGGGGCACAATGGCTTACGTATGAACGCCCTTACCTCATCATCAATGGACTTTCTAAGACTGTTCTCAATTGACGAGCTAGCTCTGTCACGGAACTTCGGGCGCAGTGGAATTCAAGAAGCTTCTAGATAGAGACCTGCAGGTGATATATACGGCTCGGATAGATCACGTCATTCTTTCATCATCATTCATTCAACCTGCAACCCTCGAGGAAGCAACACGATGAGCAGCACAGACATATTCAAGAAGATGGGACAGCGGGCCTTCGGAGGAGCCGGGACTTCAGCGAAGAGGAGCTCCTCTCCGCCTGCGGTGACGGCCCCAAAGAAGCCCACTCTGTCCCCATCAGCAAACGGCCTTTTTCAAGGCCACCAACTACCACCCTCAAAGGAGCCGAGAATTCCAATCATCTTCTTGGACAGCGATATCGACTGGCGAACTCATGCCGCCAAGATGAAGGAGCTCGTCAAGAGTGACTTCACTGCCGACTCCAGGGGCTCTGGCTTCAGAGTAAAAGTTACGACAGTGGAGAACTTCAGGCTCCTGCAGCGCTACTGCCACGGGGAGAAGCTGGGCTTCTATACCCACAACCTGGGGCAATCCCGCGTCCTGAAAGTCGTCGTCACCGGCCTACCAGGGGATGTCGACCAGATGGAGCTGCTAGACGCCCTTCATGGTGGACGACGCCGTCCGGCTGAGAACACCTAAAGGCCTGTCCAGGAGCTGGCTTCTAACCCTAGCACCCGATGAAGAACGTGAGGAGACAGCGACGAAGCGAGCAAGGGACATATGGAAGCTGAAAACCCTTCTCCACGTCCGCATCACTGTGGCCCTCTACAGGCGACCGGCAGGCCCCAACCAGTGCCATCGATGCCAAGGCTTCGGCCACGGCTCGATCAACTGCGGCCGCCAGCTGAGATGCGTCCGGTGCGGCGGGCCCCACAACAGGAGCACCTGCCCAAAACCCAACGAAGAGCCCGGCGTCTGCTGCAACTGCGGAGGCGACCACAACGCCAGCTACAGGGGCTGCAAAGCCTACAAAGAAGCCCGGGAGGCCCAGAGAGCGGTGCTACAGCGCCAAGCCCAGAAGCAGAAGCGACCGGAGAGGCGACCAGGGGGCTCCAACGCCCCGAAGCGCAAGGCCACTACAGAACCAGAGCCCGAGGAGGACGATCTACCCTCCGATGAAGAGGAACTGGAAGGGTTCACCGAAGTCAGGCGGCGGAAGAAGAGGCCGCCCCGCAACCCAGCTAACCGGCTCCCGCCGGTCGCCCAGCCACCTCGTCCCCCAGAGTCCGAACCACTACCCCAGCCACCCCGCCAACGTGAGACACCGAGGAGGAGGATAGACTGGCCACCCAAGCCAGTTGCAGCCAAGGCAGCCAGCGAAGTGGCCGCCCCGCCTGAAGAGCCTGCAGTCCAGCAGCCAGCGACCGTCTCCAGCAAGCCACTCCAAGCCGACCAGTTGGCAGTCCTTCTGACCGACATCCTTCGGCAGCTGACATCGCTGACCAGCGCCATCATGGAGCTGCTCCCCGCCTTGCGCCGGGAGTAACCAGCCAACGGCCGAGACATCGGACAGGGACGACAAATCCCAGCATCGTGCAATTATAGGCCTAGAGCCTGGCATTGCAAGCAAGATGGGGAAGGCCTAGCCCCAGCTACAGCATGGATGGATGGATACGGCTCGGATACCAGCGCGAGTCAGTGAGTCTAGAGCCTACAGCCCGGGTGTTTGCAGCGACAGTGAGCGAGTTCTACAGTGCAAGTGAAGTGTCCGTGTATAGTGAAGTGGTCTACGGAGAAGTTACTGGTGAGTGGTTCGTTGTGGGGATCAACGAAGGAGCAGTGCGGTACTTGTGGACGACTTCTGATAAATTAGTCTGTAACAGTAGGCCTAATAGTAAATTGTACTTTTCACAATAGTTTAAAGTTAAGGAAATAACCCATTTAATTGTAATAAGTTAATTTTATAGATTCAATAAATTTAGTAATTGTTTAGTATACCGTTTCGTGTTGCTTATTTGTAAAACCCACATAGCGATTAATTATTTGTAAATTAGGACATAAAAACGTCACAATATGTAGTCTTGAATTGGTAGTGTCCTTCTCTGATTCCCCAGTTAGTGATTTATACAGTTTTAAACCATCTGGAGCCAACAAATTTATCAAACTTGCCACTTTGAATATGAAAAGGTAGGCTGTTCATTACAACTCCACTGTCTAATTTTAGTTCCAATACAAAACCATTTATCAAACTTTCCTTACTTCAAAGAGGCTTTTTGCTTACTGAATCCATAATGAAAAGACTATTGATTTAGCTACCAGCCTTTTTATTGTGTGAGTTGTCTTCGCAAACTATTTCATAAGTTTGTTTACTTTTATGGTGCCTGCAAACATTTGAAAACTAATTTGGCTTTAAACAGAAATTACATATTTTTCCTATTTCTGGACAAATCCCTTGGTCTGTGTTTCTTACCACATCTTCTACATTGTGTATAATCTGTGTATATCTACATTATGTTCGCTTTTGGAACACACAATGTTTTTCCAAAATATCTAGTATTGAATTGGTAGTTTCCTTCTCTGATTCCCAAGTTAGTTATTTATACAGTTTTAAATCATTTGGAGCCAAAAGTTTTTCAAACTTGCCACTTGTTTTTTATTAGGTTGGTGGGAAGGGTACCATCATAGTATGAGGTTGGGTGATAAGTTCACCAACATTGTATGTATGAAGTTGGGTGAAAAAGTCACCAATGTAGTTTGTAAGAAGTTGGCTGAGAAGGTCACCAACATAGTATGTAAGAAGGTGGCTGATAAGGCCACCAACATAGTATTAAGAAGTTGGCTGATAAAGCCACCAAAATAGTATGTAAGAAGTTGGATGAGAAGGTCACCAACATAGTATGTAAGAGGGTGGGTGATAAGGCCACCAACATAGTATGTAAGAAGTTGGATGAGAAAGTCACCAACATAGTAAGTAAGAAGGTGGGTGATAAGACCACCAACATAGTATGTAAGAAGTTGGATGAGAAAGTCACCAACATAGTAAGTAAGAAGGTGGGTGATAAGACCACCAACATAGTATGTAAGAAGTTGGATGAGAAAGTCACCAACATAGTATGTAAGAAGGTGGGTGATAAGGCCACCAACATAGTATTAAGAAGTTGGATGAGAAAGTCACCAACATAGTATATAAGAAGTACGTAAGAAGTTGAATGGGAAGGTCACCAATATCGAATCTACGAATTCCAAATCGACTGAAGACATCCTTCAGCTTTTTAATATTGGTAGAGCTTCTTTTGTTAGAGATTTCATATACTTCCAACCATCTCGAGTAGAAATCTACTACAACAAAGTAGTTTGTGCCTTGAAATTCTGCTATATCTACAGCTATTTTTCTAAAGGGTAAAGTTGGAATATCATGACATAATAAGGCTCATTTTTCTTTGAACGCCTGTACTTCTGGTATACTGCAAAATATGAAAGTAAGCTATTTACGATAATAAGTCTCCTGGATTTTTATATAAGAATAAATTCTTCGCCAGTAGTAGAACTGGTTCATGATTGAGTTTATATTGGAACTAACTAAATGAGTCTCATGCAGAAAACTCAATACAAATCTTCTGAGTGTTTGAGAACAAGCATTCTTGTTCCATAATACAGCAATCCATTGTTTGTTTTCATATCTTTTTCTCAGTTTTTTACAATTGTTTCATTTTACCATAATTGAACAAAACCTGGATCGGTATATTATTGGCGAACCACACAAGGAGCGGTATGTTGTAAGCGAACCACTCGAGGAATGGTAAGTTGTGAGCGAACCACACCTTGATCGGTATATTATGGGCGAACCCACCAAGATCGGTAAGTTGTTGGCAGCCCACAACTGGATCGACATGTTGTGAGCGAACGCACCAGGATCGGTATGTTGTAAGTTAACCCACTAGTATCGGTATGTTGTGTGTGAACTCACCAGGATCGGTATGTTGTTTGTGAACCCACCCGTGTTTGTATGTTGTGTACGAACCCACCAAGATCGGCTTGTTGTGAGCAAACCACACGAGGATCGTTAAATTGTGGGCGAATCACTCCTAGATCGGTATATGTGAGCGAATTAAACGAGGATCGGTAATACCTAGGCAAACCAATCAAGGATTGGTTAATTGTGGGCGAACGTTAAGTTGTAAGTGCACTACTTCTTGATCGGTATGTGATGGCCGAACCACACGAGGAATGATAATCGGTGAGCGAACCACACCTGGGTCAGTAAGTTGTCGGAATAATACTTCTAAAGCGGTATGTTGTAGGCGATCCACTCTAGGAATGGTAAGTTGTGAGCGAATCACACCTGGATCTGGATGTTGTAGGCGAATCACACGAGGATCGGTATACTGTGAGCGAACCACAAGAGAATCGTTAAATTTTGGGCGAACCACACTTAGATCGGTATGTGTGAGCGAATTGAACGAGGATCGGTAATATCTAGGCAAACCAATCACCATTCACCACGTCACTAGTTATAAAATGTTGGTTAAGGTAGTAAGTAACACCTGAAGATGACCGGAGTTTTTATACCTGTTGAAATGTGTTTGTTCCTTAACCCGAGAGAACACAAACTATTGAAACTGCAGCCATAGAACGCTACATAGAACGAAACTGCCCCACCCATACATGTACAGTGGTAATGATCCACACGCCCATCCATACACGTACACTGGTATTGACCCACCCGCCTACCCATACACGTACAGTGGTATTGATTAATTGAGGGTAACTACTAGAGGATCGTTAAGTTGTACTTCTCGATCGGTATGTAACGGCCGAACCAACGAGGAATGGTAATCGGTGAGCGAACCACACCTGGATCAGGACGTTGTAGGCGAATCACACAAGTCTTAGTATATTGTGACGAACCTTACGAGGATCAGTATATTGATAGCGAACCACATGAGGTTCGGTGAATTGTGGTCGAACCACACTTGGATCGGTAAATTGTCGGATCAACACATCTAAATCGGTATGTTGTAGGTGAACCACACCTGTATCAGGATGTCGTAGGCGAATTACACAAGGATCGGTATATTGTGAGCGAACCACACCTTGATCGGTATATTATGGGCGAACCCACCAAGATCGGTAAGTTGTAGGCGGCCCACAACTGGATCGACATGTTGTGAGCGAACGCACCAGGTTCTGTATTTTGTAAGCCAACCCACCAGTATCGGTATGTTGTGTGCAGATTCACCAGGATCGGTATGTTGTTTGTGAACCCACCCGTCTGTATGTTGTGTTCGTACCCACCAGGATCGGCTTGTTGTGAGCAAACCACACGAGGATCGTTAAATTGTAGGCGAACTACACTAAGATCGGTATGTGTGAGCGAATTAAACAAGGAACGGTAATATCAAGGCAAACCAATCAAGGATTGATTAATTGAGGGCAAACTACTAGAGGACCGTTAAGTTGTAAGTGCACTACTTCTCTATCGGTATGTAATGGCTGAACCAACGAGGAATAGTAATCGGTGAGCGAACAAAACCTGGATCAGGACGTTGTAGGCGAATCACACAAGTCTTAGTATATTGTGACGAACCTTACGAGGATCAGTATATTGTGAGCGAACCACATGAGGTTCGGTGAATTGTGGTCGAACCACACTTGGATCGGTAAATTGTCGGAACAACACATCTAAATCGGTATGTTGTAGGCGAACCACACCTGGATCAGGATGTCGTAGGCGAATTACATAAAGATCGGTATATTGTGAGCGAACCACACCTTGATCGGTATATTATGGGCGAACCCACTAAGATTGGTAAGTTGTAGGCGGCCCACAACTGGATCGACATGTTGTGAGCGAACGCACCAGGATCGGTATGTTGTAATCTAACCCACCAGTACCGGTATATTGTGTGCAGACTCACCAGGATCGGTATGTTGTTTGTGAACCCACCCGTCTGTATGTTGTGTTTGTACCCACCAGGATCGGCTTGTTGTGAGCAAACCACACGAGGATCGTTAAATTGTGGGCGAACTACACTAAGATCGTTATGTGTGAGCGAATTAAACGAGGATCGGTAATATCTAGGCAAACCAATCAAGGTTTGGTTAATTGAGGGCATACTACTAGAGGATCGTTAAGTTGTAAGTGCTCTACTTTTCGATCGGTATGTAATGGCTGAACCAACGAGGAATGGTAATCGGTGAGCGAACCACACCAGGATCAGGATGTTGTAGGCGAATCACATAAGGATCAGTATATTGTGACGAACCACACTAGGATCAGTATATTGTGAACGAACCACACGAGGATCGGTGAACTGTGGGCGAACCACACCTGGATCTATAAATTGTCGGAATAACACATCTAAATCGGTATGTTGTAGGCGAACCACTCGAGGAATGGTAAGTTGTGAGCGAACCACACCTTGATCGGTATATTATGGGCGAACTCAACACAGATCGGTAAGTTGTTAGCCGCCCACAACTGGATCGACATGTTGAGAGCGAACGCACTAGGATCGGTATATTGTAAGTTAACCCACTAGTATTGGTATGTTGTTTGTGAACCCACCCGTGTTTGTATGTTGTGTACGAACCCACCAAGATCGGCTTGTTGTGAGCAAACCACACGAGGATCGTTAAATTGTGGGCGAACCACACCTAGATCGGTATATGTGAGCGAATTAAAGGAGGATCGGTAATATCTAGGCAAACCAATCATGGATTGGTTAATTTAGGGCGAACTACTAGAGGATCGTTAAGTTGTAAGTGCACTACTTCTTGATTGGTATGTGATGGCCGAACCACACGAGGAATGATAATCGGTGAGCGAACGACACCTGGGTCAGTAAGTTGTCGGAATAACACTTCTAAAGCGGTATGTTGTAGGCGAACCACTCGAGGAATGGTAAGTTGTGAGCGAATCACACCTGGATCGGTATATTGTCAGCGAACCACACCTTGATCGGTATATTGTGGGCGAACCCACCAAGATCGGTAGGTTGTGGGCGGCCCACAACTGGATCGACACGTTGTGAGCGAACCCACCAGGATCGGTATGTTGTAATCTAACCCACCAGTATTGGTATAGTGTGTGCGAACTTACCAGGATCGGTATGTTGTTTGTGAACCCATTTGTCTCTATGTTGTGTTCGAACCCACCAGGATCGGCTTGTTGTGAGCAAACCACACGAGGATCGTTAAATTGTGGGCGAACCACACCTAGATCGGTATGTGTGAGCAAATTAAACAAATATCGGTAATATCAAGGCAAACCAATCAAGGATTGGTTAATTGAGGGCAAACTACTAGAGGATCGTTAAGTTGTAAGTGCACTACTTCTCGATCGGTATGTAATGGCTGAACCACACGACGAATGGTAATCGGTGAGCGAACCACACCTGGATCAGGATGATGTAGGCGAATCACACAAGGATTGGTATATTGTGACGAACCTTACGAGGATCAGTATATTGTGAGCGAACCACATGAAGTTCGGTGAATTGTGGTCGAACCACACCTGGATCAGTAAATTGTCGGAACAACACATCTAAATCGGTATGTTGTAGGCGAACCACACCTGGATCAGGATGTCGTAGGCGAATTACACAAGGATCGGTATATTGTGAGCGAACCACACCTTGATCGGTATATTATGGGCGAACCCACCAAGATCGGTAAGTTGTAGGCGGCCCACAACTGGATCGACATGTTGTGAGCGAACGCACCAGGATCGGTATGTTGTAATCTAACCCACCAGTATCGGTATGTTGTGTGCAGAGTCACCAGGATCGGTATGTTGTTTGTGAACCCACCCGTCTGTATGTTGTGTTCGAACCCACCAGGATCGGCTTGTTGTGAGCAAACCACACGAGGATCGTAAAATTGTGGGCGAACCACTCCTAGATCGGTATATGTGAGCGAATTAAACGAGGATCGGTAATACCTAGGCAAACCAATCAAGGATTGGTTAATTGAGGGCATACTACTAGAGGATCGTTAAGTTGTAAGTGCTCTACTTCTCGATCGGTATGTAATGGCTGAACCAACGTGGAATGGTAATCGGTGAGCGAACCAAACCTGGATCAGGACGTTGTAGGCGAATCACACAAGGATCAGTATATTGTGATGAACCTTACGAGGATCAGTATATTGTGAGCGAACCACATGAGGTTCGGTGAATTGTGGTCGAACCACACTTGGATCGGTAAATTGTCGGATCAACACATCTGAATCGGTATGTTGTAGGTGAACCACACCTGTATCAGGATGTCGTAGGCGAATTACACAAGGATCGGTATATTGTGAGCGAACCACACCTTGATCGGTATATTATGGGCGAACCCACTAAGATTGGTAAGTTGTAGGCGGCCCACAACTGGATCGACATGTTGTGAGCGAACGCACCAGGATCGGTATTTTGTAATCTAACCCACCAGTATCGGTATGTTGTGTGCTGACTCACCAGGATCGGTATGTTGTTTGTGAACCCACCCGTCTGTATGTTGTGTTCGTACCCACCAGGATCGGCTTGTTGTGAGCAAACCACACGAGGATCGTTAAATTGTGGGCGAACTACACTAAGATCATTATGTGTGAGCGAATTAAACGAGGATCGGTAATATCTAGGCAAACCAATCAAGGTTTTGTTAATTGAGGGCATTCTACTAGAGGATCGTTAAGTTGTAAGTGCTCTACTTTTCGATCGGTATGTAATGGCTGAACCAACGAGGAATGGTAATCGGTGAGCGAACCAAACCTGGATCAGGACGTTGTAGGCGAATCACACAAGGACCAGTATATTGTGACGGACTTTACGAGGATCAGTATATTGTGAGCGAACCATATGAGGTTCGGTGAATTATGGTCGAACCACTCCTGGATCGGTAAATTGTGACGAACCACACTAGGATCAGTATATTGTGAACGAACCACACGAGGATTGGTGAACTTTAGGCGAACCACACCTGGGTCAGTAAGTTGTCGGAATAACACTTCTAAAGCATTATGTTGTAGGCAAACCACTCGAGGAATGGTAAGTTGTGAGCGAATCACATCTGGATCGGTATATTGTGAGCGAACCACACGAGGAGCGGTAAATTGTGGGCGAACCAAACCTTGATCGGTATATTGTGGACGAACCCACCAAGATCGGTAGGTTGTGGGCGGCCCACAACCACGATCGTCTTGTGGTTGGCGAGTCCCTGCTCCGACCCTCGTTAGTGGAGCAACCCTCTCTCCGTCCTCGACAAAAAGGTAAAAAGGTTACATTTTGTTCCCATGTTCATCCACTATTTTATTGATTGGGTACCTATAACATTTAACCCTTGGTAACTGTGAGGGTCTTTTTATATGTCTAAGTGCTTCTAGAGATAGATTTTATGGGTAATTTTGATCGACCAAAAATGATAATAAATAGTTTTAGATTTTACATTTATGTTAGAGACAACACCGTACTTTATGGGAAACGCTTGAAACATAGGTTTATATTTTAAGGGTGCGGTCCGTAATAGTGATTGGATTGTAACAGTTAATGTGCCATTTGATAATTATAAATCACTATAAATAATTCTTATTGTATAAATTTTAGCCACTAACGATAAGATGGTACATATACTAGGCCTATGTGACTATCGACTTTCTAGCGGTGACTTGGCAGTTTATAAAACAACCACCAAGTCACCAAGTAGTTAGGGTTATAAACTATATAATATATGTATTTGATACAATCTTACTGTCCCATTCTTGAATGTAAAATCATTGTGAATATCTATGTTCACAATGTTATACCAAGTACAGTTAATCGCACAGATTTAGCAACATTCCGAGATCTGAACGACGATTGCATAGTGAGGAGGGAATTTTTGAGCTACTACAGACGTCTGTTCTGAGATCGCACGTCGAAGGAACATGTCCCTTTTTTCTATGTCGAATGTCGTCTTTTCATGCGACGTCTACACTAAATTGTATAGTGTGAAGGCAACACGGCAGACTCGATAAGCGATTCGATCAAGTTTTGGTAACGCGCATGCAGGGCCTCGCTCAGATCACGTTTCTTGTCCCCGCCATTACGCCGATACGTACCTATGCCTATGCGACTTAGCGCCTTTTTATTGCGTACTTATTTACTTAATTAAAAATTACTCATGGAAACTGCGTTCGTATCACATTCAGGTACAGATTTTGTGGCATCAACGAACGACAACAGTTGTACAGAAACAGTAAGAGAAGAGAGAAGAACCGGAAGTGATTTAAAGTTGCAATTTATCACATGAGCGCCAGTCGTCGGGCTCTATTAAATTCGCTTTAAGTTCGCTTATTAAATTGACATTTGAAAACTGTCTCCTCTTTTCCAACCAACCCTTTAACAAACATCTTCTTCTTTTAGTTTCATTTTCTTCGCAACATAATGCCTAGACCAGCTAA
This sequence comes from Stictocephala bisonia, assembly GCA_035578905.1. Taxonomy (NCBI): domain Eukaryota; kingdom Metazoa; phylum Arthropoda; class Insecta; order Hemiptera; family Membracidae; genus Stictocephala; species Stictocephala bisonia. The sequence continues at coordinate 80,969 of JAQJVL010002054.1, forward strand.
ATTAAATTTTTCCTTTGACAACAACATTATATTCAATATGACACTTAACACTGCAAAAGATCAATCAGAACTGAAATGTTGTGTGAAGGACTCTGGCTTGCGCGGGAAATTGCACAGGCCATCGCGTAGTGTGTGAAGGCTCCGTGCGTTTTCGATCGTGTGATGACCTGTGCGATGGACAGTTCAATGGTTGTATAGTCTGTAGGGGCCTTTACACATCCATAATGAAATTATATTTTATCTACGTACGATTTCTTCAACATTCATGCACAAGTTCCAGAGGACTATTATTTTTATTTTTTTGCACATTTGAGTCAAAATAAGTATTGTAGAAACATTTTTTTTTAACAGACAAGTGAAAAAGATATAATTGGGGGGTTTTAAGGGGTCGATCATTGTTATATGATAAAGGAAGCCGTTAAACCCTGATGGGGTTTTAAAGGGCTTAACCCCAACGAGGTAGGCGAATTATTTCATACAACTCTTATCGTATACTAATGCCAATGCATAGAAAAAACTATATACAATATTTAGTTAACAGGCTGACCCAACGAGTACAGAATGCCTTTTACAAATAATTACACATGCATGGTAAAAATATGTAGTTAACTAAACACGTTTTGAAAGTGAAATTCTTGTTAGTAGTATTTATTTATTTTTTTTTAATTGAACCCAGACCCGTGCTTAAAGTAATGTATATATTTATTGTGCTCTTTTAAACATTAATTTAATGTGATTGTTACGTTTGAAGGTACGAATCAAGGTTAATCAAATGAAAGTTATTTTAAATGTTCAATGTTTACTATGAAAATCGTAATCAATGTAAAAATGTGAGAATTTATTTGCGTACATTGCACATTTGTATCTAAAATGTGAAGGTTAACATTTAAAAGTTAGAAACACTATTTTAAATCTAATTTGTAAAGTCGATCGTAATTACATAGAAATAATCACAGGACAGGAACCAGTGTAAAACAGTAGAAACTGGAAACAAATAACTATAATTCAACCAGCCACCCAACTGGTCTCCCCTAATGATTAATAGTACTACTAATTAAAACAACTACAACAAACACAGTCTGGTTTGTAATTTATCAAACTGGCTGTGGTTTGACTGAACTTGGTGTTCACTGTAATAATTATTTGTGAATAGGGTATATTTCAATTCAATTAAATGAAACTTTATAAAAAACAACAATCATGCTGTACAATAGCGTCAATAACATTATTCTTATGCTACTCATGGCATAGATATAATGCAATGAATATTTTCAAATTATACATAAATAGGTATGAAATAAAAATATTAGCTCCTTCAAATAAAATATACATTGTTATTTACAGGTGGCTGACGTATGAGGATCAGCCAGGAATTCGGATTTAAGCCCCACCGAGCATCAGTGCTCTTAAGTTTTTTTTTCAAATTTGTCCAAGCTTCCTTCTAATTTTAAAGTGACTAAAAGTGATTTGAACAGTCTGATTTCTCTGTAAAAAATTGTCTTAATAAAAACGTTTTGTGTGCTGATATTTTGTTGTTCGAGGTTGACGGAAGATTGATGGTTATTTGTTGGGAAAATTGACGAATTTTGTGAACATAATGGATTTAAAGATATAAAGTGAGGGAAAAGCTAAAATGGTTTACAAGAAGTCTGATGAGAATTTTTGAAAACAGCTCTAATTGTCCTTTTTTGGAGTTTTAAAATAAATGTCCTAAAATTAATATACAGTTGCTAGTCTCCTATAAGTTAAATGGGACCGTCAATCAATAATAAATTGATTGAAATAGCAATAATATTTTAATAAACCAAAAATTAAAATATTACCATAAAGTAGAGTAGATATGACACTAGTTTCACAAATAGTGTCACCATATAATGCTACGATATTCAATAAAAGTTTCACTCCCATTTAAATAGTGACAATGGGGCCCATTCCCTTCGTCGCTGACCAGTAAGCCAGTGGAGGGGGACTGTTGCTGATGTTGCGGGACGCTTCAGCTAAAGGAGTGTCTGTGTGTAAACAGTGAGAGAAGGTGCGGGTCGCGGAGGGTCCGAGAGAGGCGGTAGTAGGTACCGGAAGGGTTTGTCAGCCAGGGTGTGTGTGTGTAAACGGTTTTGTACATAAAAAACTACAATTATGCTGTACAATATCGTCAATAACATTATTCTTATGCTATTCATGGCATAAAGTGTTAAGTAGAGATTTGTATATTTTGTTGTATTTTATAATACCTTGATTTATATTAGAAGAGGAAGTTTATTTGTATTATAAGTTTTGATATATAAAGCAATCAATACTAATTTGCAGCTTAGTGTAATATTTTTGTTCCTTAAGGGTAAAAGGAAACCTACCTACGAGTCTGAATATCGGTTGGTTATGAATAAGAGACCGATAGAACTTACCATAACGACAAGAAGTAGGACACGCAATCGAGAAGCTATCAAGGAGGAAGACGACTACGTGGAGATCACAGAGAAGTGAGCGCCCCACTACTCTCAAAGTTATCACAGTTATCAAACTGATAACTATGTTTTTGTCTCATATATGAGTTATAAATGTATTATAATATTGTTATTATTTTAAGTAATTATTGTTAAAACCCCCCATCTCCTAAGACTGGCATGTATTAGACCCGTACAAGCGTATAGTAGCTTGGAGAGTAGCAATGAACCCATATATATTTTATGTTTAACCTGGATTTTAACTCTGTGCATGTACGTTGGATGGTATCCGGTCTGTTCGATTTGGCGAGACAATTGCGCCAGGTGAACTTGACATCAGGTGCTACACAAGGGACTGAACAAGACGAGAATCCGTGGGTGATTCCGGTGGCCTAATCAGGAATTAAAGAAGCTAAGTATTGTGATTGGTAACAATAAATAACTAAGGAAGCGGGCAACAGGTAATGTGTCAAGATTATAGCCTATGTTATATTGTTTGTGTCATTTATTTAGAATAGATATAACATTGTTTAAATTTAATTATTCAAATATTCTTATGTATTTTGTTACCCATAATGTCCTATATAACAAATGTACATTGTAAGTAGTCGGTCATGAGAAGTCAGCTGATGACTAGGTCAGCTGACAGTATCAAGATCGTGCAGCAGACACAGCTGAACCTACAACCTCTGTAATGTTTACTGGGTCTAATCTCTTGTTTTGGGTGTGAATGGTTGAGTGAATGAGAGTGGCCACTCGAGAGTTCGTGAATGTAATGTACTTTAAAATTTAGTATGGGATATGTAGGTCAAAACAACATGTTATTAACATGTATTTTATTTTGTATACTTTGTATTTTGAGGAAGAAAGGAGATAATCATGAAATGCTTATAAAGATGCAGATAAATACTATGTGATAGTATTTTGATAACCATGACCGAGCTATCCACCCATGAGGCAATGTCGAGCTCCGATATTGTGTGTATTGTTGACTTAGGTATATATTTAAATATGTTGTAAAATAACCAGGGTCTGAGAATGTTAGTAATGATAGTTGTTTATTGTAATAAACAGTAAAGTATAATGAGAATAAGTTAAGTAGCTGAAAGCAGATTTAAGTCCTAGCCACTGCTCGTTGGTTGGCCGTGTCAGTGTCAAATAACTGCTGACTCACACAGCGCTGGCCGCGCATTCCTGTTTATATGTGTGTACTGTACTACATGCCTTAAAAGTTAAGATTCGAAAGTGTGATAAACTGGAGAAAACATATGAATGATAAATACAGGGTTTATTTAGTTGGGTCATATAAGTTGAACTATGTTGTATGAATTATAAACGTGTATGTTTTTTGATACTACTCAATAGAAATCATTTTATTGATCCAATCAAGCAATATTGCTTGACTTTGTAGAGATAAATGTAAGGAGGAAGAGGCCTTCTAATATGAAATTGTGGGTATAATGGTTATTATTGTAAAACATTATGTTATTGTTATTATTACTTTATAAGGGTGTATTAAGTAGTATAAGGAAACCATTGTCAGTAAATTGTGTGGCTGGAGCTACTATCCATGGTAACAAACACAGTTCTAAAGATAGTTTCAATACCTAGTGGAGTAACTGCGTGGTAGAGTTCCCAGAGGAACAGTTGCCGTCACGAGCTCGGTGCGGCGCGGCGTAGGACTTGTCGGAATTTGCTGACGCGAAGCAGCGCTCGGTCTGCAGTGCACCGTTGCCACATCATTTAGCTTTGGTCTTATAAATCAGTACAAGACTATGTTTTACCTGACCATTTTCTTAAGAAAATATGCACATATAATATTTTTAGTATCCTTGTTTGTCAGTGTACCCATGAAATTATATAAGGAATTTTATGTATATAGGGAGCTTTAATGTATCTTTAATATAGAATGTCCTTATTATAATTAATAAAAACATGTTATAGAACCATAAAAGTAACAATCTTGTATTCTTTTATGTATTTTTAGTATAAGATGGTTTGTACTTCGATCACGACTGATGGTAAAATTGTAATCATTAACCCTATAATTATAAGCTGCTTGTAATTTAGTAAGTATGTCTTTATGTCACATGGCAATGTATTTATTTCATTAAATTGATAAAAATCCTTCTAGTGGCAACCACCCAGTACAGTCAGTAGCATAGGCTCTAATTAGCACTTGTAACTTCTAGACGTAACCCCTTGACATGTAACTAGCTAGGGCATGCCACCCCAATACCGAAACCTCTCTCTCGACCTTCCCGTGTCGCAAGAACAGCCTACCATTGAGGAAGCAACAGCGTGGCTACCTTGTTGGTGGAAGGTTTTCTACAACCCCTGGATCAACTTCTAAGAGGGGATGAGTGGCGATGAGGAGGTATAAGCGAGCTGAGGAAGTGCGGGTCGCGGAGGGTCTGAGAGGCGGTAGTAGGTGCCGGGAGGGTCTGCCAGCCAGGGTTTTACGTGGTTGTTAATATCCCCTTTATCTTAGTGTACCCATGAAATAATTAAATTATTTTCTGTATGTAGAGAGCTTTAATGTATGTTTAATTTAGAATGTCCGTATTATATATAACAATAACATGTAATAGAACCATAGAAGTAACAATCTTGTATTCATTTATGTATTTTTTAGTATAAGATGGTTTGTACTTCAATCACGACTGATGGTATAGCTGTAATAATTAAATCTGTAATTATGAGCTGCTTATAGTTTAGTAAGTATGTCTTTATGTCATATGGCAATGTATTTATTTAATCAAATTGTTAAAAATCCTTCTATATGCAACCACCCAGTACAGTCAGTAGCATAGGCTCTAAAAAGCACTTGTAACCCCTTGACATGTAACTAGCTAGGGCGTGCCACCCCAATACCGAAACCTCTCTCTCGACCTTCCCGTGTCGCAAGAACAGCCTACCATTGAGGAAGCAACAGCGTGGCTACCTTGTTGGTGGAAGGTTTTCTACAACCCCTGGATCAACTTCTAAGAGTTGAGTGGATCAACTTGTATGAGTGACGATGAGGAGGTGTGAGCGAGCTGAGGAGGTGTGGGTCGCGGAGGGTCTGAGAGAGGTGGTAGTAGGTGCTGGGAAGGTCTGCCAGCCAGGGTTTTACATGGTTGTTAATATCCTTGTTTCTTAGTGAACCAATGAAATAATTAAGGAATTTTATGTATGTAGAGAGCTTTAATGTATGTTTAATTTAGAATGTCCGAACTATATATAATAATAACATGTAATAGAACCATAGAAGTAACAATCTTGTATTCTTTCATGTATTTTTAGTATAAGATGGTTTGTACTTCAATCACGACTGATGGTATAGCTGTAATAATTAATTCTGTAATTATGAGCTACTAGTAGTTTAGTAAGTATGTCTTAATGTCACATGGCAATGTATTTATTTAATCAAATTGTTAAAAATCCTTCTATTGGCAACCACCCAGTACAGTCAGTAGCATAGGTAGCATAGGCTCTAAATAGCACTTGTAACCCCTTAAAATGTAACTAGCTAGGGCGTGCCATCCCAATACCGAAACCTCTCTCTCGACCTTCCCATGTCGCAAGAACAGCCTACCATTGAGGAAGCAACAGCGTGGCTACCTTGTTGGTGGAAGGTTTTCTACAACCCCTGGATCAATTTCTAAGAGGGAGTGAGTGACGATGAGGAGGTGTGAGCGAGCTGAGGAGGTGCGGGTCCTGGAGGGTCTGAGAGAGGCGGTAGTAGGTGCCGGTAGGGTCCGCCAGCCAGGCTTTTACGTGATTTTGTACATCTTTGTCCGGTTAGGGTTTTGCGGGTGGTTTGTCGTTTTTTTATTGTTAGTGGCTTGGTTTTTCTAAATAAAGTCAGGTACATTTATATTTCTTGGCGAGTACAATTCTTTTTTCTTCCTACCCCCGCCCTCTCACAGCCCATCGAGGCAGTTACCCTGGGAAAGGCGTAACAATAGTAAATAACCCATTGTTTTCAGATATTGTTGCTTAACTATCTGAGCTATATTTTATTCTCTTCCTACAAAAATCAGGTTCGAAATTTGTTACATAAATGTGTTGCTTAAATCATAGTATAACTAGCTTTAAAGATCATATTTTCTTTCTGTTTTACTTTTCATTATTATTGATTACGAACACAAAACTAAACATTTTCTACTTAACTATGGATGGTGTATCCATTAATGTTATTGAAATGGCACATAAATTTTTTTATGATTTAAAACTTAAATTTAGTCTATTGTATTACATTTATTTAATAACAAAATAAAAATGTTATAATTGTTACTTCTTTATAGCACTGGAATTGTGTATGGGATGACGATTATTCTAAAATTTTATTCCTTATTTGTATAAAAAGCAAGTACACCTTAAAGAAACACCCAAATCTGAAAATATATAATAAATCCAATCTTATTATAAAAATATATACAAATCGACAAAATAGTAGGCTAAAAAATATTTTACTAAATGATTGTGTTTTTTAATGGTACAGACTAATAATTTGGTTATTAGTTATTTTTTTCTGTTCATCATTTTATGAATAACTGGTCTTATACTTGCTTTTATACTTTCATTATATTTCGCAATCGAAAGGCCTCACGAATAAACTTTTTAAGGCCTCATTTATATTGATTGATTTTAAATCATAATTCCAATAAGAAACTCCTCAAGAACCATGGTTAAAATTTCAAACTTATTTCAATATTGGTACAATTATGGCTGGAATTGTTGCGGATATCAGCGTATTTAGAAAACCTAAATACATTCAACATGTGCTTTTTTCATTTTAATAATAAGAGTAAAATATGACATTGAATTTTTTAATACGTGCAAAAAATGAAACATATGTAATTATTAGAACGCCTTATAAATGTTGATCAAAATCTAAATTTTCTCATTAACACTCAGTATACAAAACAAACTAAAATACTTACTATTTGATCGACTTTACACTGTGCAGCGTCTCATATGTAAGAATGCAGATTTGTTGCAATTATAAATGTTAATATTTAAATAAATCTTGCTTACATATGATCTGGAAAATAGGAATAGAATAAATACGAACCCATTTACTATTAATTTCAGATCTTTGTTGTGAAACGTAGAAGTAAATTGAAGAAGATTTATTTTTACTGATAAACATTTTTTAACATAAGAAAATGAAACTCTTTTATTACTGCAAATACTGTCTTTTATGATACTAGTGTAGTAAAACCTAAAGAATATTACTTTATAAATGTGAGATTTCTTATGTCTCCTCTACATGATGTATTTCAGAAAAAAAGTACAATTTGTTCATATTACATCATTGATAAAGTAATTTTAATGCCAAAAGCTAATATATATCCATACACAGAAGAGGCTGCTTTAAATTTAAAGTTCAAAGAGTTATGGATATTTCACAATGCAAACACATAAATGTGAAGTACTAGGCCCGATTAAAAATAGTATCAGCTGGTATTTCCAGCTCCATTGTAATACATGAATAGTCCGATGAGTTACCTACCACCTGGGGAATCACATCTTACGAAAAAAAAAAAAAAAAAAAAAAGTTACAAAAATGATTAATTCACACGATTTATTTTAATATTATTTTATCCAATATTTTATGAAAACCATGACCTTATAAACCATATGATGAGAATTGGTAAATTAGGAAAACATTGAATCTTTCAGTAATTTTATTGTGTAGCAGAAATAATGTAAGTTTCCTCAATTTATTTAATTGAAATTTCATTCATACAACTGTTATTAGTATGGTGTGATTTAAGTATGTCAGTTATCGGCAGTATTAACGTAGTGCTGTAATCCAGCTATTTGGGACAAAGTTTTAAGAAGATTGTAAATGATAGATTCTAAGCTCGGTCCTCTTAATACCGACACGGCGTTCACTCAACAGTTGCCATCGATGTGAACATTCCTAGAGAAGTCTGGGGTCCATGTTGGACGGTAGTCAGTGTCCGTGTCAAACCTTGTATTCCACAAAATACAAGATTTTTTAAACAGATTTTTAAGTAAGTAATATATTATCCCCCATTACAAAACAAACGGAACAAAGTCTAAACAATTACTTTATCATTAATCAAACTATGCATGAAAGTGGATGAAAAAAATTGGTGGGGGTTGGTAACAACGTTAAGAAGTGTTTGAGGGAGGTTTTGTATTATCGTTAAGAAGTATTTGAGGGAGGTTTTGTATTACCGTTACAAGTCTGGGAGGGGGCGTCTGAAAAGGCTAATTTTAGTATTACATAATTATTTGATGAGTCACCGCCACATCTAATTATTAAAGAGGACAGATTTCAATCTTCCCTTTGTACCTCAGCTAATCAGCTTATATTTTTCAGATACATAAAAATATTATTTAATTTTTCAAGTAAATTACTGATGAATATATTATACTACAACGCCTTTTAGGATGTTAAATCCCTCTTTGATAATTAGATAGCTCTTAAAAATCAAATTTTTTGCTAGGAAAAAATACATACAAAAGAGTCATAGTGAAACCAGTTATAATAACATAACTTTTTACTTACAGTGTATACATTATACTTATAATTAGTACAATATAAATTTTATGACTAGAATGTGTTACATATAAAATCACATTGGCTTAGTAACATGAATTTCATTTATCAAATTGTTACAAATATCATTACATATTTTAATTTACTGCATGTTGAATAGATTATTTAACACATAAAATGTATTAGCCTACTGTTTCCAAAAGAGAGGAGGAAGCTTTTTAACCATATAATGTTTAATATATAATAATACATTCAATATTTGTATAAAAACTTCTTAATATACAGTATTACCTTCTAACAGGTAAATAGTTTGCTATTTCTAACTTTTTGTACATATAAAAGTAATACGAAAATTATGTAGTATTATATAAAAGTAAAACAAACAATTGTTATATTTTAATATCAAAATAATGGAAGCATTTATGGTTCTTAATATTTTTAATCTTGATGATAAAACCTTGAAGACTTGATTCATTAAAACAAAATCTGTTTTTGGATAAAAGGAATACAACTGCTTTTTGATTTTGGATTAGTTGAAACACTGGAGCTATACACATCAGACAAAGTTTACAATCCACCTAAACCCTTGTAGGCACACAATTCGTGCTGGCTTGGACTCATACATGTACGAGTCTCTCATACATTAATAAAGATATTAATTTTAGTCTTCACTATTAGTTTATTGTTACAGAGAAAGAGTTATTTGCCTACGTAACAATTATATTTCTTCAGAAATTATATTTATTTATACGTAAGTTTAAGAATGGTCCCATGCGGGCAAACATCAGGGCTGGTAGCATCTCCCTGCCACATGCTAGCCAAAGCCCATATATGGAGCAAACAGCATCATAATCCTGACAGGTTAGTCCACATTAGTTTTCATACAATCTCATAACTTATATCTATTAAATGAAGGTAACACCAACTTTCAGAAATAAGATTAGAGGTGATGGAACATATATAATACTCTGTTCTCATAGATAATTTTTTAATTAGGTGATATTATATGTCAGGGTTAATTAAAAGGAGAGGATGAGGGTTGTTGATATTTACGAAGCAGCTACCTCACTTGAAGAGATTTTATCGGTTTGCTACATTAACAACCGTCCACTTAGATGCCAGGAGATATGGGTCAAAGCAACTAGAACATTTCAAGATGTCCATCTGGCTGTTTAATAGCTAAAAATATTGGTATCTAGGAGGAGTATCATTTGGTTTTAACAGACTATTACAAATCCATCAAATCAGCCAATTTTGCAGCCTTGTAGACTTTTTGTGGGACTGTTAGCTTCTGCAAAGAGAGCCATACTGCAGTAAATTGTTGTCAAAAACCTGATCTAACTAGTGCGTATTCTGTTGAAATCCACAGGAGAGCAACTTCAAGGACTTTTTCTTTTTTGTAATAATATGAGCATAGCATATTATAATAACAAGTCAATAACTCAAAATCAAGTTGGGAGAACCCCCAGGCCAAGAAAAAAATCCCCAGGAGATAGAATGTTAGCCAGATCAGCTGTTACCACACCAAAATTAAATAGTTAATTGAACCATCTCGCACATTTATATCACCAAAGGAGAAAACATCTTTCCTGCTTTCTTTAAAAAGGGATCAAGAGCACTTTTTCCATTCTTTTTAGTATATTCCACAGCAAACAAAGTGATATTTAATTCAAAACTCATTCACTTATGCAGCCACAACGTTCACACGTGTAAGTCTATTCTCTTAATTTTTTACGAGAGTCTTCAGGAAGATTACATTAGGAAGGTGTCCTTCTCAAAGAACAATTCCCTTGCAATCAATATACTTTTCAGTCAGGAAGCCACGTGAAACAACTATTCATCAGTTAATAAGCAAAACCAGAGACTGAAAAAGAAAGAATATGCACTGAGAAGTGCCTTGGACATTGACAACTTGTCATACGACCCTCTAATTATTGAAGCAGCTAGGAGCTGTGTGGAATCAGTTATCGGCAGGTAGATTTCCTTGAATAAGCTAAAAGCTTAATCAGAAAAGATATTTGAGCTAGCTTACGAAGAAATGTTCAAGATTATTGGGTCTTTAGGGGCATTAAAACATAAATAACAATCTGTTATTTTTTGTCCTTTAACATGTAACTATTGAAAAATGTATATGAACATTATAAAATGTATGCTACCCTACCTTACATCATCAAGCAGTAATCAATATCTAATATTTGTATTAAATCGCTATAGAAACTAATTGAATGTATCAAATACAATGCTAAGAATGTACATTTAAAATTTTAATACTTCTAGAATTTCTGAATTTTCAAAGATTATAATGATTCTTAGAGTAGGACTAGATTCAACGTAAATGATAAAAAGCAACTATTTAAGTGTAAAACAAACATATCCAACACAGATGTGTATTCGTTTATGGGGCCGTCCCTAAATTAAGTAACGCCTTTAGGGAGGAGGGGGGTTTTTGGCAGTGTTATACACCATTACTGGGGAGGGTGGGGGGTTCCTAGGCAGCGTTACGTAACCATTAAACTTTAACAATTGGTTTGAATTCATTCACAACATTTGACCGTTTTTCCAAAAAATAAAAGATTTTAAAGTTAGTAATTTATTCTACCCCCATTAGAAAATAAACAAAACAATAACTATCATAAATCATAATCTGAATGAAAGTGGATGACAAAAATTTAGGGGAGGGGCAGCGTTATGTAATTATTGAGGGGGTTCGGTATTACTGTTACAAGTCTGTTACATGGGGGGGAGGGGTTCTAAAAGCCCAATTTTAGCGTTACGTAATTTAGGGATGGCCCCTATGTTAAAGGTTTTTTAGGACAAGAAAGCAGTCTTGTCTTTTTTTTAATTCCCTTTGTAAAGTCCTTTGAAAATTCACACACACAGACAGACAAACACACCCAAAAGGTAAAACAAACATGGAGATATTACAAGGCCACAGACCTTATCTTTAGTCCATCACAGAGGAGGGTTAATGGAAAACTTTCCTGTCCTAAGCAAAACCCAAATAACTCAGGCACTTGCCCTATTGTTGAAAACTAACACACATGAATTAGTTATATAGTTATATAAATGGAGTAACTTTATAACTTTGGTGCTGTCTATTTACTTTGATGCCTTGTTTTAATACTGAGTATTTCTGTACAAAGATTAAAACAAGTTAAATATCATGAACTTTTTCACGTTAACATATCACCTGAAGAGTGATAATGTCATTGCTTTGGCCACCAATAAAATACTTGACTTTTCTAATCCATTTACGGCCTCAACAATGCCTCAGTCTTTTCATGAAAGCTGGTTCTACGTCTCGGTAGAATGTCGGCGTGTCCAGCTGTTTGTTGTGTGCAATTCCACCCTCTTTACATGTAAGCCAATAAGTGTCCAACACACCTTTCCCCTGAAAAACGTATGTTATAAATGTATACAAAATAATTATTTGAATCGATTGAATACTATATTTATGTTATTCCTTCACTTTTTAAATTAAAAAAAAAAAAACGAAGCAAACTTCACTTTGGCTAAGTGTTTACACAATATATTATCAATATATACACAATATTGATACAAATCAATTATTTAAAAATATTTGTAGCTTTATGAAATATGCAAATATTACATATTGTTAATGGTAACTATACTAATTTATGTAGAAATATTTAATGATGGCTTAAGCTTTTATGAGTAGTAAACTAAAATTTATAATGAAAGGAATGTTATAGCGTAAAATGTAGGATAGATACTATACCTTTATATCCACAAATCCTCTATGTTCTGTTCTAAATCCACCCACTTCATCCAAAGCCTTTTTCATTTCCAGACTAATATGAATTTTCAGGGCTACAACAAACAACCTTTTTTAGTAAATATTCAAGAATAGCGTTGTAATTTTATAAATAATATATGTATACAATAAAGCTAGGTGGTTAGTATTTATTTGTCTAAAGCAAAAGGTGCAATCTCTGAACTTTTTCTTTAAACATTGAAGGAACTTCATTTGCCTTTGAAATTAGCGAAAACCTTTGGTTAGAACACCCTCTGAATGTTGATTTGATTGTTAAAACACATTTTTATGCTCCTGTACCTCATTCTTCTCACTAATCCGTTTTACCCGTCACCAAGCATTCTCGTCTCAAGAGACTTATCTTAATTCACAAGCGTAGAACTCGCCCATCAGTTCAGCATCCCTCCAACCAAATCCACCACAGCGTCATATTGAGTGGCATTTTTTCCATCAGGCAGTCCCCTTAACCCTAAAACTGGCAGTTAAATTTTTTTGTGGTGGCGGGACTTTTTAGGGGCTTGGTAAGGGTCTTTTTAAAAAATCATAAAAAATTCAAATATAATTTTACCACCATCGTATTCCCTAAATCTCATATAATACTTATGTATAACAAGTAAAAATATTTTAAATTGAAAAACTTTTATTGATGTTCAAAATAATTTTTTGTTCTATTTCAATTTCGAAAGTGGGGGGGACCATGCTGTAAACTCCTAAACATAATAAAGTGACACAAATTTGAAGATAGCCAAAAGTTCCAAAATGTTGTCTAGTTTTCAAAAATATAACATTTATTATTATTAAAATCACAAATACACGATCATAAATCCTTAAGAGGGTAAAAATTGCAAATTTCAGACTGTTGCACAAGTAACACTAAAAATGTCATAAAACAATATGTAAAATTTATCAAACTAATGTTATTTTTAATAAAATATTCTGAAAAATATAAAGAACATAAACATGTTACTTATTCGTCATTTTGAGCTAAGGAGAATAATAATAATAATAAATAAAAAATGTAGTCTATGTTACAAGGTAGGTCACTAGACCGATCACGATGGTTGAACATTATAACACTCCCACATCAAATAATAACATATGTTTACAGCACACAAACTAAAATAAACAATAGATAATATAACACAGTAAAAATAATAATATTTCAATTACTAACAATGTTAATAACAAACTAATGCTATGTACACTAGATTGAGCAGCTGGCGCGCGGGCTCAGATTAACAGTCGGAAATCTCAGCTGTTCTACCGGCAATGTTTTTTTTATAATAATGTTATGTTATTCACCGATGTTCCAAAGGCATCAAAGTTACAAGTAATAAAGTTTGACTCTTTTAAAACATAATGATATGATCTATAACGCAATTTAATAATGTTTTACACATAATGAAACTGCTTGAAAAAAATATGTTTTGACCGTCGATAATCGACGATTGCCATCAAACAAACAACTTTTAATCGTCGAAAATCGACGTTTGCCACTTCTAGGGTTAAGTTGTGGAAAGGACTACTCAGGATATAATGTGGGAAATGTCAAATTGTTAATAATATTAATGAAAAAAGAGAGTTTCAATAGATTATTTTGATCAAATTAGATTTTAGTTTAATTAATAATGTGACCAATTAACCATAAATCTATGACAGGCATGAAGCATGTGCCTGATTTGGTTTTTTTAAACATAAGCTTAATCTAAATTTTCATTAATTTTAGAAAATTTTTCAAGGGACCAATATGCTTTACTTTTTGAAAATGAATTTAGTGGTACTTGAAAAGTAGATCTTGAGTTTATTTAGTCATGTGATGAATATAAAATGTGGCAAAAGGATAATTGTGCCTTAAATTTAAGTTCAAACACATACATATATGGAAAGAAGGGCATGGAAAAATATTCTTGAGAATCTGACTAGAGAGCAGAAGTAAAAATGCTGACCTTCCATGAGTTTTATGGCAGATTTAAAGTCTGGTAAAAACTACTATTAAATTGTAAGGTAGCTTAAGAATTGTCAAATAATAAATACAAATGTTCAAATAAACAACATAATAGAAAAGGAATTGCTTAATTCAACTTCAATAACATATTGCTGTAGTAAATATATTTATCTATCATCTTGATTATGTTGATAGATCAATTTTTACACAAAAAAAGCTTGTGTAATAAATTTTAAAAGCCTTAGATAAACCATGCATGTTTTTAACTGTTATAGGTACCATTATTTTTAATTTTTAAATAAATTGAACAAAATTTGTTTATTTCAATCCTATATTAAAGAATAAAATTGCATTATGTGTTAAAAAAAGAAAAACAATTCATAATTTTGAAACAATTATTTTTATGTTTCTAAACTTTGGTTTAATAGTGGTATATTAGTGCTGTTAGTTTTACCCCTATTCTAACAAATTTTTAATTCAAGCTTTTTGTAAACATTTCCTTCAAGTAAAATGGTAGTGGATAGCTACAGAACATCATGTCATATATAAAACCACATTCATTATATCATTTAGAATCTATCTCTTGTGATTCCCCACTATTTATTGTAGTATTGAATCTGTGCATATTTATTATTAGTTATAAAATGGTCCAGGTGATTCTAACTTTATCCGTACAAATTAAATATTTTTCCATTCCATTTAAATTATTTTAGGTGTGTTCAGTACAGACCTTCTCCAGTAAATTCCATTCGGGAAGCAGTGTTGACAGTGTCTCCGAAAAGACAGTAGCGAGGCATTTTGCTGCCAACAATGCCAGCCACAACAGGCCCGGTGTGGATGCCACTTCTTATCTGGAGGCGTTGATCTGGTCTATGGGGAACAGGGAAGTGTAGCGAGCCAGCGAGCAGGTCAAGCAGGGCCGCCCAGAGACTTTTGGTGGCCCCGGGGCAAAGTTTACCATGTGGCCCCTTCCTTCACTTCAAAATAAATTTAATTACTCTGATTGTCAAATATACTATAATTGATATTTTACTTTTAGCACATTCTACGAAATTCTTACCATCTCTTTCGTTAGATTACTATTGTAATTAAGATCTTGTTCATGGACGTTTTCTCAGGGCTAGCTGCGAAGCACCGGTAAGTTTTTCTCTAATTGTCATATACTTTTTAAACATTT
Organism: Stictocephala bisonia; assembly: GCA_035578905.1. Classification (NCBI taxonomy): domain Eukaryota; kingdom Metazoa; phylum Arthropoda; class Insecta; order Hemiptera; family Membracidae; genus Stictocephala; species Stictocephala bisonia. Next base: position 96,827 of record JAQJVL010002054.1, read on the forward strand.
CCTTAGGTATTACCGCTACAATAACATCAATCTCTTATAACAAAACTGATATTCTTTAATATTAAATAAATAATAACGAACCAAGCAATGCCACAAGTCAGTTGCATAGGCAGTTGCATAGTTGGGCACAGCAGCTCTTCGATTGCCAGTTGAGGATCCATCCTCGCCAATGATATTAGCTGTGGGTGAGGGAGGGAGGGGCCAATAAATTTGTATAGGCCACTTGGCTTCGCTAGCTAAAGAGCAAGTGGCCGACTGTTCACGAAGTAAAATAATTTGGCGAGCGCGAACATCTAGTGCTTTAAAAACAGTCAACTAAGAGTTGAGGTTATGTTATTGTTTTCAAAACAGGTTGTAGACCACTGGGTACGTAGCTTATTTATGTTGGACATTAAAACATCTAGTATATATTCGTGATTTTAGTTTGTCTTTGTACTAAACTTTAAAACTATTCAATTTTTATTTCACAAGCATAAAAGGCATTTTGTACCAACTCAATTTTCTCAGCATAAAACATAGTAAAATGTATGTCTGTCGAATTGGATACTATATCATTGATGTACATCACAGTGTACAAGTCCGTACAGTGACAGTGGTATTGACACACCCACAAACCCATTCACGAACAGTGGTATTGACCCTCCTGCTCAACAATACACGTACAGTGGTTCAATCTTAGTTAATTTCACTTATCACGCAACAAATAATAAATAAATACTGTATTAATGATCGTCAAAAATATAAATGGCTTACTCGTTCGTCAGTGACTGTAAACAATTATGAAAACTATTTTGATTGGTCGTAGATTTGTTATGTTAATGAATGACATCATTAATCAATTATGCTATTTGTTTGGGAACAACCTGTACGTGGGCATAATTGGTTTTTAATCAAGAGCTACTCTACTGAATATGTTGAGAATACACCCCAGTTCCTGTTACAGTTTCAGGGTACATTAAACCAGACAATAAAAGAGTTACAACAAGTTAAATGTCACAAAATATATATTATTCAAAAGGAGTTGTACAAATCTGAACAATGGTGAAGCTGTTTTATCTATTAATGGTGTACTTAAGAGCTCCTCTTTTCATTCAGACCTATGTCATAATATATTGGTAAAATTTCTTTACGAACATCCATGTCATAATAACTAGTAAATTTAAAATGTCAAAGGAAACATTACAGTAGAGAGAAAGTAAAAAAATTGCATGTACAGTAAACTCTGGTTAACCGGTTAAATATGATGGAAGATGAATCCGGATAGTACAGAACGTAACAAATTATAATTTTTAGACAAGATTATGCCACGCAATTCCTCCCGCGATAGCGTAGGACAAGTTGAATTTAATGCATCATACACACATATTGTTGCACATCCGGTAAGCGAGCGGTGATGTTGTTGTATGCATATTTACCAGATTTAAGTACCTAGAAATCTACTGTAATTTAGTGGTTTCATCGTTAACTTTTTATACTGTAAAAATATATAATTTACTATGCAGTATATTACAATACTATATTGAAATATTTATAGTCTATTTTAATTGATTTCAATAAAACGTTACCATAAATTACTGGGCCTAAACTTTAGCTTTTTGTTCTCTCAAAATCTTTAAATGGAATATGAATCATAGCAAATTAAATTAATTGATAATTATAGTAGTTTACTAGGAAATTCAAAAGAACGCATTAAATTACAGAAATATCACTCTATAAAATACAACAATAATAAAAATATTTCATTACTTAAACGGGCAAGCAGATGCCCCAAACGTGCAAGACGGCAGGCCCGGTCACGACCTACTGGAGGTTCAAACTGCAGATCTTCCAAAACCCCTTCCCAATCTTCCACCTTGCGTTTACAAACAGACAACTCATCACCAACCTCCAGTAGATCAGACCAATCCACCGCCGTACCCGCGGACAACTGCTCCCGCAGCAACCTCCGGAGATTCAGAACATCACCCTCCGGAGTCACACCACGCGACCTCAACTCAAATATCAACTCCTCCTTCACCAGGAGGGCAACATTCTGCAGATAGGCCATCTCTAACGCAACAATTCTCAACAATATACACAAAAAAACGACAACTCCAGGGTCCAAGACGAACTAAACCCTCAGCCTACCGAGCCACTGCCGACCACTCCAATCCACCCATGAAACCTATTCAACAAAGTAACCAAGCGGATTGCCTAGGTTTTTATTTTTTTTTTATTTATTTATTTTTTATATATATATAAGTTAAATTATTTATTTGGTTTTCTAATTGTTTTTTTGCTTTTAAATAATTATTTATTTGTTTCCTTTTTTTTTTATACAATACCAAGACACCTTGACGGTAGGTCGGCCAACCATGGCCTACTAACTGGCAAACACCCACCGTCAACAACTAAGAGAGAATATTTTTTTTTTTTTTTTTTTTAGGCAACCACGCTCTGCTACCAATTGAGACCCATCCCCCCCCCCCAAAGCTGGAAATCGTGCCAACTGGGGGATGGCTCAAAACAAGTCGAGCGATGGGTCTCAATTGGTGAACACATTAAACTGTTCACAAACATTTTTCTTCTTCCTTTTTTTTTTTATTTTTCACCTCCTTTTTTTTGTTTTTTATAAATATAAATATCCGCCTCAAAAACCCCCAGCTCAGCCGCCGGGAACAAAAAAAAGGAACGCACTGACCTGAGCACAGAAGACTTCTACCCCAAAGATGTAGAGAGGGTAGCGGGCGACTCTATGCTCCAACATGGTCCTCAGGCCAGGCTAGCAGTGGGGGAAGATCGACATTCCACCGGACGGCAGGCTGAGGGCTGAAAGTCCCACTCAAGGACCCTGGAGTTTCGGGAGCCTCTAGCCTCGCATCCTTGTTGAACGGCCGCTGAGAACAAGTGAACCGACAGGCCAACTTGATCGAAGCTGGAACCCGGAACGAACGGATCTGAGCCAACGGCCACCAAAGTACGCGAAACGCAGGACACGAGCGAATCTCAGGCAGCCCGGCAGACTATGACGAAAAAAAAGAAATGTACCGGTCAAAACGACCCAGTACATTACTGAACGACAGTAAACAAACAGACTAATGATTGACGATGTCCCCGATCTACCAAACCTTCATGACAATTAATTGAACTCTTCCAGCCACGTTGTTACAACATTGTATATTTTGCCTGCGGGTTTTTTGGGTGCAAAACACAGTTACTACTGAAATACGACTACTATTTCTTAAATTTAGTGCATATATTGAAAAATTAGCTGATCAGTGCCGGGAAAGAGTGCAACGTTACCACGTTCGAACGCAGTGCCGCCGCCTACTACCAGCTTTGAAACCAAGTTTGTAAGAACCTTTTCTCATAAAGACTTTTCGACCTTTTTAAAATGACAGATTTAAAATGTTTTTACTGTAATTTTGTTTGCTTATACAATTGTGATGTTCTTAGGCTTCCACTTTTTTTATTACAATTTATTAATTTGCATACTTTAGGCCGCAGGTTACTGATCACTCGTTTTCACATTATATAGATCTATTATTGTGCTACGATGAGTCAAGGGATTTTCGAAACACTAAATCAAGATTATTTATCTACATAAACAGAATTTGTGAAAAATACAAAATAAGGATAAAAGCTTAATCAACAAACCCCTATATAGATACAAATCAATTCGCAATTGCTGTATTATCTTAAGTTTATAATAGTAATATATCATAACTAATGGTTTTGTAAGGATAATAACGTGATCAAGCGATTGATTTTCCTACCACTAAAAGCCAAGATAGAGTTGAATTTAGGACAAGTATAACAATTTTGTTTGAAGTAGTATATACTTTTGAAATTAAAGTTTAAAAATAAAACATACAGAAACGTTCTTGTCCACCTGTATTAAACACGTCCAAAAACGGTGTTTTGAGTAATACAAATGTAAAGTTAGTGGGTCTTTTGACATGTTTTATATAAATAGTGTACGAAAACAGGACATCTCATTGAGGTGGCCCACTGTCCACACCACTCAAGTATATTTATATGTTCGCAAACTGGAATTTATATTTTGGTGTGTTTACAAGCTGCATGCCTTTACACTTGTTCGCAAACAAGACAACTGGCGAGGGGTACAGTTGCAGTCACACACCAACCAGAGCATATGCTGTCACACCACTATGTCGACCGCTGACAAACTTCATTCAAAGACCAGTATACAACTTGCTCCAAAAGGCTCCCTGGTTGCTATAAAACCAATGGTTTAGTTTAAACGTTTTAAAACTAAAACTGGAAGACTTATCTGGCCTAATATCACTTTTGATATTTTGATACAGGCCTGAATCGTTTCTTATCTAGTAGATTATTAAGTATTTTCTTTTTTGTTGCATGAAGTGTGGCCCCCCTGTGAAGTAAGTCTGTGTGGCCCCGGGGCAATTTGCCCCTTTTGCCCCCCCCCCTCTGGGCGGCCCTGAGGTCAAGCGCCATTGTTGCTATCTCAGAAATGTGGCATTGACCTACAAATATGTTAACTCTAGGTTATTGAACAAATAATTTACGAAATATGCCGATCAGCAAGATATGACCAATATGGATTTTGAATGAATGTGAAGAACGTTAATGAGCGCAGGGGGTCTTTGTTACGAATAAGGCTCACTGTTTTAGAAAGTGTCGTCAATTAATAGCCCAACAACAAATGAACAGCCGGTGATTATAAGCTGATCCCCTTTCAAAATTGATAAATAAAGATTCTAGGTACAGAGCAGTATGGAAAGAGATTTTTGTTTCAACTAAAAGATTTTTTTAATACAAATATTTTATGTTTCTAAACTTTAAAAAAATATTTTTCCTATCAATATTGTATGAACTTAATTATTTTATAACTGACAGTCCTTTTTTTCTTACTATTGCACAACTTAATACCTTGGAATAATTATTTAGGATCAAATAAGTTATATTTACAACAGTTTTAATTACACTGCCAATGTTAACCATCAATGCAATTTTTCCACTCTTTTAGTTATAATATTTTCTAATTATTAAATGCCTCAATTAGATGCTAAAAATTTGTTACTTGCCAAATTTTAGTTTGTGTATTTTTAGAAATATACACTTATGGGCCTTGCTTTATAGTAACACGGTGCAAAATTACTATGTTGTTGTTAGGTTTTTATTTATTACATAAGAGAAATTGTTTATTTCGTGTAAAATTTATGTACCCGTGCACATTTTATATTTAACTAGGTATCGGAAAACCTGGAGATTTATAGTAACACCATTGGCTATAGAAGCAAAAAGACTGGCAACTCTTAAGGGTCCCATGAAGCCAGGTTTTCTGTACAGTAACATTAGGTATTTCACAGGTATTGCTTAGATGTTTCACAGGTAACTCCAGCAGTTTCCCTCTCTCTGTCTCTCTTCAGCACAGACTGTAGTGAATAATAGCTAAGCTATAGTACGCCAAATAGTAATCTGACCGCTTATTTGAAACATATCGCTGTTAGATAATAGCATATGCGCGCATCTTTAGAAAATGCATTAGCTTGGACAGGCTATTTGTTTCTATAATCAATGGCAACGCATTTGATAATAATCAAATTATGTGGAGACAAACTGGATTTTTAAAAATCCTTTAAACTGCATAATCTTACCATTTTTAACAGGCAGTCCTGAGGCAACCATGTATGAGTCTCCGATAGTTTCCACTTTGTATACATCGTAGCATTCAATCCGAGCATCAAACATCTTGTAGATGGAGTTGAGGAACGTTACTACCTAATCATAAACAATTACCTTTTAGTAACTGGATACAGAGATTATTGTTTAGGTCAAAATTTAACATTTTAAAAATAAATCAGTTATTTTGGTACTCCCTAAAATAGATGTTTTAGTGAAAGTGTGTTTTATGACTAATAGGCAAAGAATATTTGCAAAATTATGAGTTAACCATCATCCCGCTCTTCCTTTTGGTCTGTTCATTTCTTTCTAGCATCATATTAGACAATCTTGTATCATTCAATCTTTTAACGTGTCCCATATATCTGATTTATTATTTTATATATTGTTCCTTATCTAATTATCCATACTCTACGTATAATTATCTTCCCAAGTATACTTCTTAAAAAGTTCATCCCTCCTACAGTTATCTCAATCTACTGTCTTTCTGTCATAGTCCACGTTTCCACTTCATATATAATGATGTCCCAGTGCATAATATCTCTCGCATGTGATCACTTTTCGTACATTTAGGTATTTACATAAATAGATGCTTTATATAATCTATTTAACAAATCATGTTCCATTCTTCACTCTTTACTTGTTTAGTTCCTAAACAAAGTACATCTTTACTCTTCTCAATGAAATATTATTATATAGGTAGCAAATAAGAGATATAGGAAGAAATAAGAGATATCATCCGATATCTCTTATTTCTTCTCCCCAAATCATAGTCATTGTTTTCAAATTTTTAAGCCCCTTTTAACATCACTTTCATAATTATTAATACATTTCATAATTATTTTGAACAGGCATGGTGATAATACATTGTTATACTCTCTGGACCTTCCCCCTGTATCTTAGATAGGGACATTTAGAACTGTCTCAGTCTCTCTCCTCATCTGATAAAGTTACTGGTGGTACTAGAAATGTGTGTATTGTGTTGCGTCTAAGAGTTTTCCTGTATGTTGTGTTGTCCCCTCGGTTAAGTAGGTTTACTTATGCCCTATCTCCTCTGTTATATAAGTACTTGAAAATGAGAAACTACACAGCGATAGAGATTGATTGGTTTTTTCCCAAAAAACATATATAAATTATATAGTGTACAACATTATATTAACTAAAATAAGATCGCCCTTATGATATAATTTACCCAATATTTACTATACATCTTATTGCAATAAGATCGGTTGACGTACCTCCAGTGGAGTACTGATAGCTGCTATCTGCGTGAAACCAACAATGTCACTGAAGTATACTGTGACCGCCTCATAATACTCTGCAGGGACCTGAAGAGTGATGAAAGATAAATTTATGATACATTTAAGAGATAAGCACAATAGTTTTAAGTCTTGAGTAATTGTTCAGCTTGAATTTTTCTCGTGGTACGCAGAATAAAAAATTCTCAATCTATGTTAAAATGAATACCTCCAAAAGAAGATACATTATATAAATATGGATATAGTCAGAACTCGTCGCACAGTGCTGTAATCCAGCTACTTGAAGACAAAGTGTTAGGGAGATTGTAGGTGATAAGTTCTAGGCTCAGTCCTCTTAAGAGGGCTCTAAAGGGAAAGAAAATATAGAAGTCATGTGACACTGGCGAGAGAAAATGGAACTACGTCCAGTTTTTTTAGGTTAAGGAAGTTTAATTTGCCGGACAGAGTACAATATAGTTCCTTGAATCATTTCCTGTGTAGTAAGTTTTTGTAGTATTTTCAACTGGAAACCCCAATTACCCCTCCCTCCCACCTGCCGCCTCCTCAGTTGGCTCCACCCAACCTTCTCTGTCTGAATGTATGTTGAACAGAAAGGCCAATTCTTATCAACAATTGTCAAATTTCCAGTCAGTACCGGCATTGCTGCTGTATTTTATTACTAAACATGTTTTTATGTCATTTTGTTTTCTTTTCTAGATAGTAATATTTGTTTAGAAAAGATTTTTTACAGTGCAATCAAATTATTCACTGATAAAATTGAGGGTCTACTACAATTACAATGTACGTGTATGGGTGGGCGGGTGGGTCAATACCAATGTACGTGTATGGGTGGCCGGGTGGGTCAATACCAATGTACGTGTATGGGTGGCCGGGTGGGTCAATACTAATGTACGTGTATGGGTGGGCGGGTGGGTCAATAACAATGTACGTGTATGGGTGGGCGGGTGGGTCAATAACAATGTGCGTGTATGGCTGGGTGGGTGGGTCAATAACAGTGTACGTGTATGGGTGGGCGGGTGGGTCAATACTAATGTACGTGTATAGGTGTATGTGTTGTGTGGTAACCCATGTGTTACTGATCACCTTTAATTACTTTTTTGATATTTCTCATTCCAAATCAATGGCAAAATATAATCAGCATTTTCAGAGGCGTATTTGAAGATTTGCCGCCCCTGGGCTAGACACAATTTGCCGCCGCCCCCCCACTCAGACTCGAGGCCGTTTCAGGGTGGGGGTGGGGTAGGGGCGCGAGTTGGCGGCAAACATCAGACATACATACCTCTTCCTAACCTAACCTAACCTAACCCATTTTAATTTCTAAATTAATTCTATAACTAAATATTAATTGAATTTCTACTTTAAACGTTTTCCAAAATCATAATTCTTGTTAAAATCTTGTCATTCTCAAAAAGGGTTACAATTTAACATAGTTAAGCATAGGTTTACAATACTTATTATATTCTACAGTTGAAAAACAATTGAAGAGTTTGATTTATAAACATAATGATAAGCTGTACCAAAAACTAAGTAAATTACATTACAAAGCATGGTTTTTGTAAATATTCCTTAAAGCTGTTGGATTGTGTTCTAAATAATGGTTTTTATGAGGTTAAATATAAGGCATCAATTTGCAAATAAATTTCTATTTCGTAAATTTTATGTTCGGTTGAAGATTAAATCAAAATACGAGTAATATTAAATGAACACCACAACAATTCTCAACATACGCGTAAAGCATTAAAGGATACACTTTACTGAAAACTAAAGAAAACACGTTAAAAAGTAATGGTAAAAAATACCACCTAACAATTTATTTTTTGTTTTATAAATGTTGTACGGTTGATTAATTATTTTTAACAAAATAAAAATGATTTCACATAAACTATCATAGTTTTATGGCAATTACAACATAAACATACTAATTTCCAAACATTAAAAAATAGTTGAAATGTGGCCATTTTTTTATTTGCTTCTCAAGTTACTAAATGAATTACTACAATACATGAAAATAACACTACGGACACAATTTGGTTTCAGAAAGCAGACATTTTGTTACAACAAACATTTTCGCGGACATAGACGAAAAACCGAGGCAAACCGTGTGAATGATATCAATTATGATTAAAATAATATATTATAATCTTGCTCAATTTTCCCATTGCCATGAGAAAAGCAATTATTTTACTTCGAGAACAGTTCTTAAACAATTACTTTTCAAAAATTTTAATTTTACTGATAAATATTTCACAGTATTTTAGGAGTGATTACTATGATTCAATTAGTCCTACACAAATTACTAAATATGACGTTATTTTAAAAACACAACTGTTAAAAATGACCAACAATCAAAATAAAGCAATGCCTAAATACTGTAACAATACGACGGGTGACATAATGAGTCGGAAGCGATCAAGGTCATATATAATGTACTGTATATAGATTAGTTGAATACATAAAAAATTACAATTCATGTAACTATATGCAAGATATTCATTTGGCAAATGATTTGTCAAACATGTCATGAATTATTTACAATAATGTATTACTAGGTTAGTGCTATTATACCTGAACTTAGAAATATATCTTATAAAAATGTAGTAAGCGTTTTTAAAAGAAAGCGTATTTATTTTATTCTATAAATAAATGTGTACAAATTATTCCTTAATATTACAAAAACACACACACACATATATATATATATATATATATATATATATATATATATATCAGTATAGGTATATAACGTAGTTTGGGCCCAGCAGCAGTTTGGACCCACTGTGCGGCTGAGGTCAAACTGCTGCAAGCATATATCAATTTCGAACTAACTTTAAACGTTTAAAGCAGATTGGGCTCACCTACCTGACAGTAGTTTGGCCTCATAAACATGTATGTTCGGGGTAGTTTAGGCTCATGTAGTCTACCAGTTTGATCTCAGCAATTCACACAGTACTTTGGCCTCAGTTTTTTATATGAGTATAGTAGTTTGTCCTCACCTGTCTAAGCATTTTGGACTCATCCATTTTGGCACTACAGTACATAAGCACTAAACACTTATTTACCAATGACTGTATTTGTCGTTTATAGGATATGATTTTATTGTGTGGATTAAAGCTGATGTTAAAACATATTTAGAAACAAATTAATGTTATTCCTAATAAATATAAATTATGCTTGAAAAATAAATTGATAATAAATAATTACATTTAAATAACCAATTACCAGAGTATTATATCGTCGTAATACACAGATACATGAGTTAGCTGAGTAAGTCGCAGTTTTATAAAGTCACTATTGTTTGTAAGTAATAGATCTTTTAAGCACAGTTACATACATTCAAAACGTGATCAACATGGGTTGCACCAGTTATTACCTTGGGTACCACCCGTGATTAACTTGGGTAGTATCTGTGATTATTTTGGGTAGAACCTATGGTCAACTTGGGTAGCCATCCGTAATTACCTTGATTATAAAACGTGGTTAATATGGCTAGCCACTCGTGACTACTTTGGGTAGGACGTGTGGTCAATATGTGGGATTGCCTTTGGTTGCACCCATGGTCAACTTAGATAGTACTTGTGATTTTTTTGGGTAGGATAGGATCTGTGGTGGACAGGACTTTGGAAGTCACCTGTGATTACCTTGAGTAGTACTCTTAGTCCTCTATGCTTTTATCTCTGATTACCTTGGGTAGCACCCCTATTGATCATTTTGTGTATTATATGTGATTTGGGTAGCTCCCATTGTCAACTTGGATAGAATCTGTGATTACCTTCAGCATAACACGTGGTCAACTTGGTTAATATCTGTGATTAACCTTGGGCAGCACCCTTGGTTAACTTGGGTATTAACTGTAATTACCTTGTGTATCACCAGTGATCATTTTGGGTAATATCTGTCATTACCTTGGGTAGCTTCCATGGTCAACTTCGATAGCACCTGTGATTACCTATGGTAGCACCCATGATCAACTTGGGTAGTCACACCTGATTACCTTGGGTAGTACTTGTGGTCAACTTAGATAGTACCTGTGATTTTTTTGGGTAGGATCCTTTGTGACTTGGGAAGCCACTCATGATTACTTTGAGTAGAGCCTGTGGTCAACTTAGGTAGTACCTGTGATTACGTTGGGGATGACTTTTAGTCAACTTAGGTATTATCAGTCATTACTTTGAGTAGCACCAGTGGTCAACTTGAGGGTAATATGTGTGATTATCTTGGGTAGCACCCATGTTCAACTCGAATAATGCCTGTGATTACTTTGCGTAGGACCCGTGGTCAACTTGAGAAGCCACCCGTGATTACCTTGAGTAGAGCCTGTGATCAACTTAGGTAGGACCTTTAATAATCTTAGGTAAAACACGGTCAATTTAGGTACCGTAGCCACCCATAATTACTTTGAGTAGCACCCTTGGTGAACTTAACTTGTGTAATCACCAGTAATTACGTTGTTTAGCACCTGTGGTCTACTTGACTAGCCATCCATTATTGACTAGCCACAAGTGCTAGGCAAGTCCATGATGGTGGATGGCCAAGTTTATTACGGGTACTACATGAGTTGATCATAAATGTTAGCCATGTTGATCACGGATGCTAGCCAAGCCCACTACGGAGGCTGCCCAAGTTGATAAGTGTGGCTGCCATAAGTTGATTACGAGCTACCCAATTAGCTAAATGGATACTCAAGTAATTGAAAATGCATTAAATTAATACAAAACCAAACCGAGCAGAATATCTTATTTGAGCAATTTAATAATAGTTTAACAATGTTATTTCAATAAACAAGTGAACTTCACACAATGCAAATGTCATACAGTACAATACCTATACTGTATTTATAAAAAATAAGTGCAATATGTAGGCTACGAATGTTATGGTGATCGATTTTGGTAAATCATGTTTACCTTAGTCGATCACCATAATATTTGTTCAGTTTGTATTAATATTGTATTAAATTCGTCTACTAACACGTACTATGCTAATTAAGAAAACTTTTTTAAATTCCTATTTTATTATTTTTCTTCACATTGCACAATGTTTAAATATCACTTATGTCAAGTTTTAACGTCCTAAGTCTTCTCATTGGCTGTTCAACGGAAGACACCGGGAGTGCTACGAGGTTTCCAAACACTACCTCGACCCATGACTTCAAAGTTCTCAAAAGGATTACCGCTCCGCCCCGCCCCGTCCGTCATATTTTTCTGTCCTTGTTATCGTTTAGGAAAAATATTTGCTTCAAAGTTACCTTCTTATAAAATTACAAATAAATGACCTAGCATTTTTTCTACCACAACATTAATGAAATGCAATAAATTAATAGTTACGAGTTAACATTACTTTGTTTTTGAAATTTGTTAATGATGGAGTATCAGATGAGGGAGACAAAGGTAGTTGGACATTTGCCATCATTACGTATCATCCTCACTTCGTACCTGGGACGTCTAGACGCCATCGTCACTGCGGGTCGTAAGACTTCATCATTTTTGTAATATTTGATTATGGTATTGTTTTATTCCTAATAATTGTTGTCTTTTCAGGTTAAAATGTAATTTTAATAGTAGTCTCAGTCCTTCCGAGTCATATATATATATATATATAAAACTTTTTGTGCGTTTTGAATGTTATTTTAAATTAATTGTGTTTTTCAGGTACCATATATTTATGATTAGTTAATGTAATCTTATTTCAGTCTGATTTGAATATTAATTTTATTGTGTTTTACATTTTTCGTTGATATCGTGACCTTGACAGCGCCTAATTGGCTATATTAATTTAACCCTGTTAATATTTATTTATTTTTTTTTTTTTTTTATATATATTTAGTAGAAGTTCCATTTGTTGTACTCCATTCTAGGATCTAGGTTAAAATGTAGATAATTATTAAAGTAGATAAGTTTATTAGTTTAAGAACGTAGTTTTATAACATGTTTGTGTAGATGTAATTTAGTTTTTAGCACTTGAAAAAGGTTTGGGTTTTACCAAATCGAAACGTCGTGATTTTTATTTTTCACGTAATGATGGCAAATGTCCAACTACCTTTGTCTCCCTCATTTAACATTACTGTTTTTATATTTTTAAAATAAAATAAAGGTCAATAGAGACAATGACTTATTATAGAATTACTTATTGCTTTGGTCAAACCGGAATTATTGAATTAATAGTTTTACAATACGCATTCGTTAATGTAGTTTATATGATTTATTTCATAGACATGTTGTTTATATAGATGATTATTACAGTATTTGTCATGCCATAATAAATATTGTGCACTGTCATTACGAATAAAAATGTTATGCTTTACTTTGTAGTTAGATTATATCAGGAACCACATGTGAACGCATATTTTAATTTAAACGAAATAAGCCATACAAAAATAAGTAGACTAACTCTAAGTGAGTAAATCAGTCTGTAAAATGATACTGATATCAGTCGTTGTAGGCCTAAATTGCATCTATCGATGTTAAGTTAAATGAAGAAAGATGTTTATAAATGAAATAGTAAAAAAATCCATCCGCGCCTAAGAAGAAGAACCATGTTGTATATAGTTTGCCACTTGGATCTCACTAATCACCGCATTTTTTAGCAATAAATTACCATGCAGGCATTTGCACGGTGCCATATTACAGCTAAAGCTTTAAAGATATTGATCTGAAACCAAAAGTAAATTTAAACTAGATAAATGTCTGACTAAAATCCCTTTTTAAAATTTTGATAACAGCTCTAGTTTTATTTTGGCACTAGTTTGAATATTGGGTAACTTCAATAACCTATAAAATCGAAATGAAGGAGAATTCATAAATTTTAAAAGGCAATTCGAGTCAAAAATGTCTATCTTGAAATAGATACTTCATTTATAATTTTACGACAGTAAATAAAGGCAGTATCTTGGACTGCGCAAAGCAGTTTTTTTCGCTTCTCAGCACAGGGATTTAGAGCCCTCTTAATGCAGGCACAGTGTCCACTCAATAGTTGTCATCAGTGTGGATACTATACATGAGATGTTGGAGTGTACATATTGGATAGTCAAGGTTTGGATGATGACTAAGGAAGAGAATGAGGCTTATTAGTTAGCTGAAAATCAGACCAATACTGTGTGGTTCAGATTCCACATTATATGTAGGTCCCTTAGTTTCTTTGGGTATAGGGATATTAATAAAATGGTCCTCTCTCAGTATCAGGTAGAACTCAGTTAGTAACCAGCCTATACCGGTCATCCACACTCACATAATCTTTCATATTCATATTAAAATATCCAAAACCTTAAAACTGAATGTAATACATCAATAAGTGTAAGATACTATACAAGTTCAAAAACAAATTCTAAATTCACATATAACTAATCTTAACTTTAAACTTTAAATTTAAGGATTGTGCCTTTCTACATATTTGAACATTAGTTTAATGTAAATTTGCATTTATTGTTCATACAGCAGAGCTGGCACATGCCTTAAATTTGCAGGTGTACGATTAAGATAATCTTCACATGTTTAAATTAAAAATAGCAGTGTTATTAAAATTTTGCCTTAAATTTTACCACTTAAATATTATCCATCAGTCTTTAAAATTTAGAGATAATTACAGAAGAACCTAAAAAGATTTTATTTTGAGATTCAAATAAATTACAACAACCTTCATCATGAGACGAGAGAAAATTGTTTAGAACACTATTTTTTGAAGTGAAATAAAAAGACAAAGGTTTTATTAAAAATAACTCGGAAATGGTTGTTGATTCAATAATTAGATTTGAACCGAATGAGAACCAACCAAATAAAGTGCAACCAAAATGAAGACAACTAATATAAATTCATTTACTATCAATAATGAATACAATCAATTGTATTGTCAAATTTTGTCTTATAGAAAAAATGATTTTATATTTTATGAATAATATTTTCTATTGCTCTAAGCGTTTCAAATTGATTTCAAAATGCACAAATTTGTTAAAATTAACATAATAGGAGAGATTTTTTTGAGGAGGCAAGTCCACTAACACAAAAGAAAATAAATAGAGACAAAACACTTAGCATAAATGTTTAGTTCCATGGCAATTGTTTCCTTACCTGAGGATGGTATTGGTAGCGATGAAAATTTGTGTTATGTTTGTATTTGTTTTCTTTATGTGTAGTGTTAGAGGATTTGCCTTCTCAGGTAAGTTTCCCGATGCCCTATATTTTGTATTAATTCCTCACCCAGTGCCTTACAACCTTACTATACATTAATTAATATATCAAGTTAAACTTACATGTTGGGTTTGCTTGAGACGGTGAGCGACACTCGGGGGCAACATTTGGTAGAGAAGCGTGTCACTCTTTTTCTTTTCCTTCTTCAGCTCATGAGCCTTCTCTGCTAGATGAGCCGCATACATCTGTAATGTTAAAATATTCAAGAATTCAACCAAACTCATTACATAATAATTTCTATTTTAACTAGCTAAGATTTTTTATATAACATCTTTTCAATATTTGTTCACCATAACCCTGGCAATTAAGAGAATCCTTTACTAGCAGGTGTTTTTTGAGTACTTTGAAAGCATGTAGTAAATAATTTGCTATAAATACAAATGTTCAATAAGCCCTCGTGTATTATATGTGGTGAAAATAATAGCTTTAAACCCCAGTAATTTACAATTTTGATGAAAGTGATTTTAAATATTTAATGTTGAAATTCAGTTGATGGTGAATGGAAACCCCAGAAGCCGTGAATCTGACTTGACAATTAACCTGCAGCCAACTTTGTTGATGAGAAATGAATTTAGAACTAATTGGTTTCAGAAATGGATGTAAGATTATTTTAGAATTTAAACTATATTTGCTTAATCTATCCATGATACGTTGGCAGACCTGGTCTGCATAAGTTTGACGTGTGTTGTATGCTCTAATGTTTTTATCATTGTGTAATAACTATTTGAACGTGACATTGTTTTTAATACGTCGGAAGGCTTGATTGTGTTTTGGTGGAACTTTTGCATGCTGTGGTATTACTGACAATTGTAAGTAGCTGAATGTGCACTGTCGTGGCTAACCCATCTCAAGCACACGCGCGGCAGACAGAACGCTAGTGTGGACGGTTTAACTGTGTTGGGGGACCCATATTGAGTTGTGGTGGGGGTTGGAGGGGAGGGGCCCCTCCAACCCTATGGCGGGAATTGATGGATGAGTGAGTGATGTCGTCTGCTTTACAGATAACAATTGTTTTATGTAAAGTATTATAAGTGTTATAATTAATCAGTAAGTATTATAATCAATTAATTCCTTATCACTATCTTTAAAGAATGTTAAACATACATAATCAACCAATCTAACTAAAAGACTGTTGGTCTTTTAAATGTTCATTGCACTTTTCTGTTGGTCTTTTAAATGTTCATTGCACTTTGCACACAAATTGCATGTTGCCATCAATGTACATATACACATAACCACACAGTATTGCCATGTCTAATTTATTTAAGTATTCATCAATGTTGTACATAGTTGTTGTTTAATATTTATACAAGTTATTATCAAGTCTAGCTTGATGGCATAAGTCATCTTTCAACACTTATTAGCATGCTAATGTAAAATGTTGTATCTTTGTCGCATGTATATCTCACTGTCAAAATATTGTAAAATGGTGTTCACCGTTGGAATAAATAAATAAACAAAACTATCATTATGAATATAACATAAAGTACTTATCTGTATTTACTCCTGTCAGTTATGTTTAAAGGCCTCAAACTCTAACTTTAATCAGAAAGTTTCAATTTAAATAAAGTTTATATTCCATAGTCTACAGGCATTAAAAGTGTTTCATTCTGTAAATTAAGTTGACAAACTCAAAAAAACACTAAATAGCAATAATTATAAAACTGTTTTTTTTTTGTACCATACTTTTTATTCTGTCGTCTTAAATATTTTAAAATTTATCGCTGTTATTACCACATTATTTATTTAGTTGTGTTTATGTATAATGTGTCTACAAATTATTCAATGCAAGGATTCACATATATTGTAATTAATTAATTGACGTGGCCTATGCCATGTATTGTTGGTTGGTGGCTTTAATAAATCTTGATTCTTGATTGAATATTTAAAATAGTTTTTAGAGTAACAGGCATCTTAACTTGTAACAGATATTATTTATCACAACATCTTGCCACTAAATATTAAATTAGATATTTATTTATGTATTCTTTCAACGGCATCCGCCAATATACAATAGTTGCAATAATGTAACAATAAAATCGAATAAAAACTAATAGAATAATATATTTTTTTTATAGGCCTACAAATAATTTTACTGATGGAAGCAAAAAAATATAAATGTGAATACTGCTGTAAGGTGTTTAGTGATAGAAAAAATTTCAGTAGGCATAAAAAAATATTCACAAACGAAATTCACGAAATGAATTACTTCCAGACGTTGAGAAAAAAAAATATACATGTGTTTTATGTAACAAGGTATATGCAACAAAACATAGTTTGGATCGACACATTAACATTGTTCATTTGCAACAAAACAAAATTTACTCCTGCAGCCAGTGTAACTATGAAAGCAAATACAAATCTGCTTTGACAAGACATATAACACGTGTACACAAACCTGGATCCATATCACCCTTTAATTGCTCTGAATGTAATGCTTCCTTTAAAAAAGAAATATATCTAAATCATCACAAAAGAAAAACCCATAATAATGTAAAAACATCTGTCATTTTCAAGAAGAAATGTCCTCTTTGCCCTCATGCATCATTAGTTCAAAGTAACAAAAACATATATAGTCATTTTAAAAAAGAACATATTATTTCCATACACATTGAACAACATACGTTTCGGTCATTCATAGAATTTGATGCTTGGAAGAAAGAAATTGAAAAGGGAACTGTAACATTTTTCAGGAAAAAACGCACTTATCTTACCCCTTCCAAAAAAACTTAAACATACCATTGCCACAGAAGTGGCATGTACACATGTAAAGGGTCAAAGAAAAGAAACCTAAAACAGTCAGGTTCTTCCAAAATTAACGGTTTTTGTCCATCCTCAATAAAGGCAGTATTTAAGGACAATGATGAAGTGCATGTTACGTACATACCTTGTCATGTGGGTCATTCTAATGAATTGAGACACATCAGATTAACAAATGAAGAAAGAAAGTTTATAGCCGTCCAACTGGCAACGGGGAAACCTTATGAAACAGTGTTGAAACAAATAAGGGGTTCAATTTATAACTCTATACTCAATAGATTTCATCTTACTAACAAGAAAGATATAATAAATATTGAAAAAAGCTTCAATCTCCATGAAGAATCAATTAAACATCCTTATGATCCAGTTAGCATTGAGTCTTGGGTAAAAGAGCTCAATGAATCAGACTCTACAGCCTTGCTTATTTATAAACCACAAGGAACAGAATCTTCTGAGTATAATTTAACAGCTGATGACTTTTTGTTAATTTACATGTCTAAAGTTCAAAAGAAAATGCTACAAAGTTATGGCTATGATAACATTTGTATTGATGGTACTCACGGGTTAAACAATTATAACTTTCAATTATACACCATCTTAACTTTGGATGAAACGCGAGAAGGTTTTCCAGTGGCCTTCATGTTTACCAACCGACAGGATGAGAATATTATGGAGGTTTTTTTTAATTCAATTAAGGCTACAGTAGGACCAATGGCAATAAATGTCTTCATGTCGGATATGGAGGAGACTTTTTATGCTGCATGGTATAAAACAATGGGCCCAGCAAATATGAGAATATTTTGCTCTTGGCATGTGCTAAAAGCTTGGAGGAAAAATATTATCTCAAAAATAAAAAATAAAGCCAAGCAAGAAGAAATGTATAAAGTTCTCAAAGTCTTGCTGTATGAAACTGATGTAAATACATTCCATTTACTTTTGGAGAAAACAATCAAAAAATTACAATGTGATGAGGAGTTGCATGAGTTCTTGACATATTTCGAAACTTACTACAAAACGAAATACTCAACCTGGGCATACTCTTACAGAATTCATGCAGGAATCAACACAAATATGTCAATTGAAAATTTCAACAGAATGTTAAAGCATTTGTATTTAAAAGGAAAAACAGTTAGAAGATTAGACAAAACGTTGTGTGCAATTTTGACTCTTTTAAAAGATAAGTTGTTTGATCTAATTATAAAATTAACTAGAGGAAAACTTGTTACTAAATTAAGAAATCTGCGAACAGCCCACAAAAAAAGTTTACTAATAGACAATGAGTATATAACAAAAGAAAATGATAAGTGGCAAGTTTTATCCTCCTCACAGTCAGAATTTTACATTGTAAAAAAAAATAAAAAATTGCAGGACATGCCAATTACAATGCACTCACTGTAATACATGCTTCCATGAATTTGTTTGTACTTGCCTAGAAAACTGTATTAAAAATAACATGTGCAAGCATATTCATGCGGTAGCCAAACACATACAAAGAGATATTGATAGCACAGAGCTAGAAACTAATACATCTCACATGGTCGACTTACCATTGCAAAATGATCTTTTGGAAGATTTTGTCCAAAGTGCTTCCACAGTGAAGAAATTTACAACATTTGAAGAGATAAAAAATGAAATGGACAGAGCTTACCAAAACTTACAAGGTCTAATGACAACAACTGAACAAATGGAGTATGTAACCAACGAATTAAAGAGAATAACAACCACAGTTGAGGCAATGAATCAAGCTACATCAAGCTCTCCTGTCTTAAAGGTGACTTATTTTCAATTGTTTCCTTATTTTTATTTATTTATCTATATCAATGTTTACCAAGAATATTTAAGTAGATAACAATGTTATACTGTTGCATAACTAATATTTATTTATACATTTCAATTATAATAATTTTTAAATTATTATATCAATTAACTAAAGCTTTTATTTCTTTTGGAAAGTTGCTCCTGTATGACATCTTCTTATTGAACAGTTCTTTAGTACTGTATGCCCTTCTACACTAATGTTATCCCTTGTATGGTATTTTTTTTAATGATTTTAAATTCATATTTCATTTGAGGGTATAATTTATAGTTACTAAGATATACATGTTGTAAACAGTCAGTATTCTTAATTTTGTAAGTGAATTTCTAACCGACTTTTTTAATTTATTAATTTCACTACTTAATATATAATTAGTAGTCAAACCGCAACTTTTTAATTTATTAGTTTTCTTTGCTTTTAAATCAATAAAATATTATTTTTATTGATAGTAACAACTCACAAGAAATGTGA
The DNA here is from genome assembly GCA_035578905.1 of Stictocephala bisonia. NCBI lineage: Eukaryota > Metazoa > Arthropoda > Insecta > Hemiptera > Membracidae > Stictocephala > Stictocephala bisonia. Next base: position 116,956 of record JAQJVL010002054.1, read on the forward strand.
ATTAGTTAACAATACATATGTTTGAAAAAGTCAAGTAATTTAGTACAAGAAATGCTGATTGATCTCATCACAAATAAATTTCTCATAGTTGTCAGACAAAATATGCTATAAATCATTTCATAATAATTTAGTTTTTTTTAACATAAATCACTAAAGATCTGTTGTTATTTTTGTTATTTATTTATTATTATGGAAACCTTATTATCAGGCAGTGAAAAACATACAAATATTGTTTCTTTTTTTAGAAGAAATGTATATCAACAAAACTTAATATGGTGCACCAAAGAACATTTTATAAAAAGAAAAAAAATGTAAAAAAACCTACAAAACCCATCCTTACTTGTAAGGAAAAAAATGACGTCAGTTTGAATTTGATAATGGACACAAATGATGTTATGTAAGTAATATCAGTGTGTGTGTGTGTGTGTGTGTGTGTGTGTGTGTGTGTGTGTGTGTGTGTGTGTGTGTGTGTGTGTGTGTGTGTGCGCGCGCGCGCGCGTGCGTGCGTGCGTGCGTGCGTGAGTGCGTGCGTGCGTGCGTGCGTGCGTGTGTGTGTTAAATAGAAACTATTACTAGTATTAATAATATATGACTAATATATGGTATAAATTAGAATAAAGGTAACAGTAAATAAGATAACTATATAATATACAATAATGAGATAACAGATAATAACAACGACTACATGTGAATATCATAGGTAACTATAAATATTATTTGCCCAATTCAAGGTGTATGTTATGGAACAAAAACGTGAATGAAATCAACTTGACAAATATAGAGATTGAATCATTAATAATATGAATGAAAAATACAACAAAAAAACAATTTGATTTGACAACATTACAAATTATACAACAAGAATAACAATAAATATCAAGTAAACAGCACGAAAAAATTTGCATAACTATTATATTATACAAACGTGTACATGCCAGGGTATGAAACATATCAAATTGCATGTCTGAAAAACAAATAAAAATGTATATTTAGGAAAATAATTACTATTGCTACAGATAGTGAAGAAGAATGTAGAAATCAATTTGAGTCGGAACAATTTTTAAATGAATAATCTAGGAATAAATTGATGATTATACTTGCATTTTATTGATTTATTCATTACGCAATCATATATTTAGTCTAGACTAGTAGGCCTATTTATTACTAATATCTTTGCAATAATTGTTGCAGTATTACACACAATTATTTCCTGTGACAAAAGAGAAAATTGTATTGGAAGTCATTTATAAGAGAAATGATAACATGACATTTCACATTAAATTTTAATATATACAGTCATTATTCATTAAATATCATTTGGTCCTTATTTGCACCCAATTCAGTTGTTCATTTACAAAATATCATTTTATTTGTTGACATGTGTCATTTTATTTTCAGGCTTTAAGAAAATCGATGTACAGGCTACAAAATTGATGTAAATAATGTAAAGAATACAACACATTTTAATTGTAAATATGTTATAAATAACAAATTGTAAATGTTGTGTAAATAGTTAACTGTATATATGATTAATACAATGATTTGCTGCAAGTATTTTGTCAACTGTTTCTTCAGTCTCTGTAAGTACATTAGTTCTATAAATTAACTATAAATAAAATTCATAGAAATAAGATAGACGAGACTAATTAAGTCCAGTAGGTCCAATAATTATTGATAAGCATGTAAAGATAAACAAACCAAAAGCCAGCAGACAGCTCCGCTACAGCTGACTGTATAGCCAAGTAGAAGCTCTCTCTTGCGTCTCAAATTGACAACGACGACATTAAACGCCGTTTCTCCCACCACAACTCAATATGGGTCCCCCAACACAGTTAAACCGTCCACACTAGCGTTCTGTTTCAAGTTATGGTCTTTTTTTTAGATTTCACCCCTCTTTGGTGTACAGTCAGTTCCGTCCACAGTAGACCTTTGGTACAGTCCAAACATTTACACTATTAGAACCTGAACTTTGTTGTGCCCTAAATTACTTTTGCAACTGTTTGTAAATGAATATTCCACCGAAGATTAATTTATTGTTTATTTTTGATTTATTGTTTTTGTTGTTGTTGTTACTGTTATTGTAGTTATATATTTACTCTCGTTAATATTCCTAATATTTGGAGTGGTCAAGGTATTTATACTGTGTTCTATTATGTTATGTTTTATTTGAATGTGTTAAGCTATATTATCTTACATTACTTTTCATATTTATATGTATTTGGATCTAATAAGATATTGGTTTTGAATGAATATAATTTTTTTATTGAATGTCTGATTTAATTGTTATCTAATTAATATCTTTTGATTGTATAAATGTTGAGAAATTTAGCAAGTTTGTTAATAAAGAAGAAGGAAACAAAAATGAATAATGATAAGTACTAATTGAAAAGTAACAATGAAAGAAATAAATGGATAAAAATGTATTTTATGATGTAAATATTATAGCAAATGTATTTATAAATAAGATTTTTCCTCAATTAGCCATTGGCTAGAGGAATAAATAAAAAAGACTACTTGTAGAATATTTGTTGTACAAAGAAATAAATAAATAAATGAAAAAAATTAAATAATTATTATTATTATTTGTAAATATGGCATCATTTTTCTTGGTTCTCTTGGCAGTTAACGCGTTTTTAATTTACCTGGTTTTGAATTTTTTTATATTAAAAGTGTTGTCATATTGTTGTTTAATCGTTTTCACTTTCTTCCATATGCAAGTTAGATAGAGGGGGCCAAATGATTGAGGCAGTCCCCAGGACAGCGCAAAGCTGCATGGATTTGAAACCTGGGGACTACTTCATTCGTAGGGGTGACATAGTGCACTCAAGACCGTCCGGGAGTAGGTAGGGCTTGGGCGGTCTCATAAGAGAGGTCGTTCAGGTCATGCCTTGTGTAGTTAACTACAACCTGCACGTTGGTGGCCCTGCTTCTACTATAATCCCGGCGGATCTAGGCTGGAGTCCCGAATGACTCTCTGATGGTGGGCAGCAGCGCTATCAGTACCAGGGTCAGCTGTCAGTATGAGTTATGCTGGCAGCTTTCACTGGATGCCCTGAAACCGGTCAGATTGACCAGGATGGGGATCTGCGAACCCTAGGCTAAAGTGTTATGTGACCCGTGCTGATGGTCTCGTGGCATTGGGGGTATATTCAATGTCATTAACGGAGCCCTCTGGGAACCAGGGGAAACCCAGTTGTATTACCCTTATCTCCCTATTCGGGTCACTGGGGAGATGGACTGTCAAAACCCGGTTCTCGTGGGAACAAAATGGATGATGAATCAAAAAAGTCACATATGTTACAGGTTGGCGGGGTGGATGTGAATCCAGAAGACTTGCCAATCGAAAAAATGAGAGTGTCCGACATAGTTGCTATGGAGGAAGAAGCACTTCTAATATCCGATGAGGAAAAAGTGAACTTTGAGGAGAAGCCGGCACCAAAGAAGAGGCTCTCCAGAAGTGAGTTAAGGAAGAAAATGATAGAGGAGGCCCTCGCGAGAGGCGAGCCTATCCTTTCTAGGAGCGAGAGGAAGAAGGTCTGGGAGGAAAAAACCGTGAGCGCGGTAATGCCCCTGGATCTTCTGGCCAGACTACCTCTGGAGTGGGTGTGAAGAGGTTGCATTCGCAGCTGACACCCGAAAGCCGAGGTAACCCAGACAAGAGAAGGAAAGGGCATGACGAGACCCCTAGCTGCGCTAGAGGGGCCGAGACGTATGTGGAGAAGATCTCTGTAGAGAAGATTGCTGTGGTCAGACAAGATCACCCAGCAACTAAGCTCACGGAGGATGAAGCTAAGTGCTTGAAGAGGGAGCTGGGCAAACGTGCTATGAAAAGCAAAGACGTGAGAATGTCCAGTTGCCACGTGGAGGGAGGTGCATTGGTGGTGGGTTGCACTAACTCCACGACAAAGGAGTGGCTGGAGAAACAAGTCCTGGAGTTGAACCCTTTTCAGGGTATTCAACTGAAGACAGGGCCAGCTAGGACCCTTGTTAAAATGGTCACGGTCACTACCTTTGTGCCCAAGACCGTTGAAATCGATGATACCAAGGAACTTCTGGAAGCCTTGAAGAACCAGAGTGACTTGGACACAGACCACTGGACGATTGTTGGAGGGAATACAAACCCCAACGGTCAATTCCTGGTCTTCCATATCGACGAGGACTGTCTGGTTAAGCTGAAGGCTCTTGCGATGCGCCCATTCGTGGGCTGCGAGAGGATTACCTTCAAGCTGCAGGGAAAAGGTCCTCAATAGATGACTGCAGTGCTTCAGATAAATCTCCATCACAGCAGAGCAGCAACGGCTACACTCTGCCAGAAGATACTGGCTGACAACATAGGAGTAGTTCTTATTCAAGAACCATGGACCGTTGGCAGCCGTGTAATGGGGATGAGCACTGCAAGAGGTAAGTTGATTTACGATATAGGCAGTAACAATCCTAGGGCTTGTATATATGTCAGCAACAGTATTAAATCACTGAAAATTTCACAACTGTGTTCTAGAGACACAGCCGTAACAGAGGTACAACTGCAAGCCGGTAATGGTAACATTACGATGACGCTTGCATCTGCGTACCTCCCATATGATGCACCAGAACCACCGCCGACCACTGAGATGAGGCGGATTGTGGAAGAATGCATCAGCAACAATCGTCACCTGGTTATGGGATGTGACGCCAACTCACACCACCTGGCGTGGGGTAGCAGCGACGTCAACAACCGTGGTGAGTGTCTATTGAATTTTATAGCTGAATCTAATTTAGTTATAATTAATCAAGGCCGTAAGCCAACCTTTATGCAAAGAAGAGGTGTAGGGGTAAGAGAGGAGGTCTTGGACATAACCTTGGCTAGCTGCTACGCAGCTACAAAGGTTATTAACTGGAGAGTGCTAGACGATCCGTCAGCTTCGGATCACAACTACATCTCATTTAAGGTAAGTTCGTACAGCATAGATGAGACTTACAGAAACCCTAGGCTTACAGATTGGGAAAAATTCCAGTTGGAATTAGAAAACAATCTGGGTCAAACTGAATTAATACAAGGGCAAGGTACTGATATGATGGCGAATTCCACGAGGAACGCCGTATTGGAAGCATATCACAAAGCCTGCCCTGAGACACGTAAAAGCTCCAGGAAGCAGGCCTGTTGGTGGTCGCAGGGTCTGGAGATCCGGAGGAAAAACATACGTAGAATGTATAACGTAAGTAAACGCACAGGTAACTGGGATAGATACTCAGCAGCATTAACAGAGTATAACAAGGAGATAAGAAAGGCCAAGAGAAACTCGTGGAGAGAGTTCTGTCAGAGTATTGATAGAGTACCTGACTGTGCAAAACTCCACAAGATCTTGGCCAAGAGTCCTAACAATGTTGCGGGCACAATCCTAAAGGAAGATGGTACCCACACAAACAGTCCCGAGGAAACGCTTCAGGTATTACTGAGTACACATTTCCCGGGATCTTTGCAGCCTAACGTCACGGTGGAAGAAGAAGTCAGAAGAGAGCCGAGAGGGAGAGCGACTCGTGAGGACTGGGACTGTGCAAAGGCTGTTATTACCTATCAAGGTGTTAAATGGGCTTTGAACTCGTTTCAACCATTTAAATCACCAGGAACTGATGGTATCTTTCCTGCTCTCTTACAGGTAAGTGCGGACCTGGTAATTCCACACCTCCTACGCCTGTTCAGATTGAGTCTGGCAACAGGAGTTATCCCTGCATCATGGAGAACCTCTAGAGTGATCTTCATTCCCAAGCCAGGTAAAGAATATTATGATGTAGCAAAGTCTTATAGACCTATAAGTCTTACCTCCTTCTTCACTAAGACTATGGAGAAGGTATTGGATAGGCATATAAGGAACACTATCTTGGTAAACCGGCCTCTGCACCGGAACCAACATGCCTACCAAATGGGTAAATCCTGCGAAACGGCCTTGCATTGCTTGGTCAGTAGGATTGAACAAGCTATTGCGCAAAAGGAAATAGCTTTGGCAGTATTCCTGGATATAGAAGGAGCTTTTGATAACACGAGCACTGGCTCGATAGTGTCAAAGCTGGTATCAAGGAATACTGAGAGCACAATTGTAAGGTGGATCAACAATATGCTAAGTAGCAGGAGAGCAGAAGCATCCTTGTGCGGGGTTACAAGAGAGGTCAAAACCCAGCGAGGATGTCCACAGGGTGGAGTGCTGTCACCGAGTCTGTGGAACATTGTTGTGGATGATCTCCTCTGTACCCTAAACAACCAAGGCATGTATGCTCAAGGATATGCGGATGATATTGTTATTATTGTAAGAGGCAAGTACATAAACACATGTGCTGAACTCTTGCAAAGGGCTCTTACAATTGTGGAGGGATGGTGTGAGGATGAGGGGCTATCAGTAAACCCCTTGAAGACCTTCATGGTACCCTTCACAAATAAAAGAAGCCTAGAGGTGATAAGACCGATGTTATGCGGCGACCGAATACAGGTTAGCAAAGAGTTTAAGTACTTGGGAATCAAGCTTGACGACAAACTAACCTGGAATAAACCTTGACTATATTACTAAACGCTCTCAGACCACACTAATGATGGTGAGACGCGCGGTTGGGTGTACTTGGGGTCTCCGACCAGAGATGTCAAACTGGCTATACACTAGGGTCATAAGACCGATGCTAGTGTATGGATCTATTGTGTGGTGGCCTAAGGTACAACAAAGCACAGCAGCTGCAATCTTATCAAGGGTGCAGCGAGTGGCGTACATTAGGAGCCTTTAGGGGTACATCCACGGCTGCGATGGAGGTAGTTCTGAACCTCCCCCCCCTCGACTTGTTTGTCAAAGGGGAGGCAAGGACAGCTGCCTACAGAATGCAGTGCAGTGGGAATTGGCGTTACCATCCTGACAGTAAGCATTCTAGAATAATCGAAGTCTTGAAGCTAGATATTCTAGACATGGTGCCGGATAGAATGGTAAAAACCACAGATCTCGAAAAGCCATACCATGTTAACATAGGTGGTAGAGATGTGTGGAAAGAGGGGGAACCCAACTACATGAATAACGCCCTTACCTGGTACACAGACGGGTCAAAGACCAGGAAAGGAACTGGTGCAGGTGTATTTGGCATCAGACCCAGGGTAAGCGAAAGCATAAGCCTGGGTAAATTTGCAACCGTCTTCCAAGCTGAGGTCACTGCCCTTGCTGAATGTGCGAGGATTAATGTAAATAGAGGCTATAAGGGCAAAGTCATTTACATTAACTCGGATAGTAAGGCAGCACTGATGGCCCTGGCTAAACAGGCTTACAGTTCCAGGACTGTATGGGAGTGCCATAAGGCAATTAAGGCACTGGCAGAATCCAACAAGGTTTGCTTGAATTGGGTGCCAGGGCACAGTGGGATCAAAGGGAACGAAGAAGCAGATAGGTGTGCCAACGTAGGAGCTGACTGCATTCTCTTTGGCCCAGAACCTGCGTGCTGCATAGCATACAGCCAAGCACGTGAGTCAGTATCTCAGTGGGTTGCAGGTGAGCAACAAAGACACTGGGAAAATACTGACGGCAACATTCAGGCAAAGAGGATACTAAGGGGCTCCTCAAAGTCCCTTTCAGTAGAGGCCCTACGGCTAAACAGGAAGGAACTCCGAAGAGTGGTAGGATTTATTACTGGCCATTGGTTGTTCCGTAGTCACCTACGAAGAATAGGAGTGATGGTTGACACCACCCTATGTAGGAAATGTGGAGAGGAGGAAGAAACAGCTCACCACATAATATTCGAATGTCCAGCATTGATGTGACATCGCCTAAACTCCTTCGGGCCACAATTATGTGTAGATGAAGGAGGTCAACAGGAAAATACTGTATCCAAGATCCTAAGGTTCTCAAGAGGCCTGGGATTCGATACGGTTTTAAACCTGTGAAAGAGGGTGCACAATAAGCCAACAGGCTGAGAGGCAACTACCAGGATGCATACGCACAATCCTGGCCCTCAGTAAAAAAAAAAAAAAAAAAGTTAGATAGAGAAAGGATTGTATCGTAAAATAAAAATTTGTCACAAGTTGGTCTAAAAATCTATTTTAGGATCCCCTGAACCCAAAAAAGTGTTTTTAATTTTTTTTTTAATTTTGTGTCTGTCCTTATGTGTGTCTGTACACTTAAGGGAGACTAAACGGATGTATCGATTTTAATGAAAATTTGTATGTAGGTGTAATTAGTAAGTATCTCCAGGATTCTTTTTTCACATTTTGAAATTTTATTTTCTTATTATTTTATTTTATTTTTTTTTTTTTTTTGCAAAACACATACAAACATGGAATCTTCTACAAACCTGCTTTAACTATTTCAATTATATTTTCAGGAAATATATCAATTAAAATTAAAAATATTTTATAAAACCGCATGGCCCTAACTCTTATAGTTTATGTGTTACAACACTTTTTTATCAGTAAAAACATTTTAAAATGCAATTTTTCAAGCTTTATTCCCAAGATTTTGATTAAATTTTTCAGTAAAGATGCAAATTACAATTAAAAATATTTTAGTTACCACCCCACTAAGTTGGGGCTGGAGGCCACAACTAGATTGTTGAAGGCTGTTTACATAAAATCTGGCGATGTGATTAGTTAATCAGCCGTTTTTGAAGGTTATTTCATTCAATACTTTTCTGTAGATTCCTTAGCCTCGTATTACACTATCATAGTTCTATGACATATGTCTAAAGTGTAATGTAGCAAACATTATAGTCTTATTCTTATTTATTATAAATTTGAGCATAATATATTCTATGATAATATATGTTGAGCTAGAGAAAAAATATATCAAATATATTATAATAGATACATGTCATATAACTATGTTAGTGTAATAACAGCATTAGAAGTGTAATTATTTGAACATCTGTTTTTATTTAGTTGTGGTTTTACAACCTTTAATTTTAATTCAATTCAACAATATACAGTATTGATATTCAACATTAACATGTGACTTGAAGCAAACTTTCATATATTATTATGTTGAATAGTAAGATTTTTAGCGTTGTTGGGTGATTGATTACCGGTTCCGTTTCTATAAATAAATGGTTAGTAACATAATAAATGTAAACATTAGGGCGTGATCAATATTGGTGTTTCTTTAGCAAGCGTTGTACATTGTTTAAACAATCTGACTTAACAAAGGGAAAGGGAGAAAGTTTGTGCCAGTTACATGGTACCATTTATTTCACAGAT
>JAQJVL010002055.1:0-93247 GCA_035578905.1 Stictocephala bisonia
CCTATCATTGAAATCTTTTCTGAGCTCATCAAATTTCATATTAGTTTCATCATTCATCTTTATCATGTTATCATTCATTTCTTTAAGTTTAGTATCAAAGTTAGTATTCATTTCTTTAAGTTTAGTATCAAGGTTAGTATTCATTTTTGACAACAAATCCATTATATTAGATAATGTATATTCCATGTTTGAACTTGGCCTATCCATATCAGGTTTATTATTTTGATTTATTTCTTTTTCTTTAATTATACTTAAAGAAGTGTCTGAGTCATCTGAGTCATTCTCAGTGATCTGGTAATTATTTATTTTAGACATGATTATCTTATTGGAATTCAACAATTTCAAACATACAAAAATTTTCAATTTAAAAATTCAATGAATTAATTCAATAAAATAAAATTCAAAAGATTCAAAAGTTTCAAACAAAATTATCTTTAAACATATTTAAATACATTTAACATATTTGAAAAATACTTTACAGCCCCACGTTGTTGGTCGCCAATGTGTAACCTCTCCTCTCTGTGATGAGTTACATTAATTTAAGTTTCTTGTTAATTTGATAAAAATTATTCAAATTAATTTATTTATCTTATCTCAGGGTTATATTTATGGGTAAATCGGTGAGGCTGTAAATTACAATGAATAAAGACTATTGTTTGAAAAAGCTACTTTATTACATTATTTTACTTTCTTTGTATGAATTTCAATACAACAAAAATGAATTTAATTACTTTTTTTTTACTGATTACTAGAAACATACTACGAGTTAATAACTAGAACTTTTCTTTATATTTTTCTTCTTGTGATGCTGAAACTCCATGTGGTCGCCTTCTTCATTGTAAATAAAGTTTGTGTTAATTTTATCACAACAATTTTAATAAAAGATCTATACTTAAATTTGAATCACTTTTCTGAATTATATATCTATCTTTTAGAATATATACGTTCACAACATTAGTAATAAAATTTTGGAGTCCAGCGGACACCCAAGTTGACTTGTGCACTTTACATTTGACTGGAAATAAGTGGCAGAGCCGTTGACGATGCTAGCGTGGGTTTTTTGTCCGTTACCCCTCGAGAGCATTTGGTTTAGAGGCTACCTACCGTCAACCAATAGCGTCTCTCATCTACATTGGACTCAACCATCGTATGTCACACTGACACCCCTCTGGATCGCCAGATAGACTCGTCCCATGCGACGCGACTGCACAGGTCTGCCTTATCTGTCTTGATAACAATGAACGGAATGTTGTTTATGTCTTAGAGGACTGCCATTGAATGTATATGGTTGCCCACTTCTCTATACTTGCTGGCTATTAATTTACAATGATTTTCGAATATTATTTGAATGTTCGGTGATTATTTTAATTAAATGTATCTATTTCTTCATTAAAATAATTTATTGTTTATTTAATTTAATTAATTTATTTGTCAATTTGGTGGACAATATATATACTTAAATATATACTTAAATGGTTGCTCAAGTTTTACAAGACTATACATTAGAGCTAATGTGTTGAACGATGGTTTTATGGATAATGGTCATTAGGAAAAGATATTCATGCTAGAAAACCCAGCTTGAATTTGCCAGAATTACGTATTCCTCATTAATTAATATACCCTAAGAAATCTTTAAATTCTGTATCATGTTGGTGGAATCTCTATTGCTTTTTATTCAGATTAGGTACTGTCAATCGTTAATTAATCTATTATTAATTTTATGATTACCTAATTAGTTTTAAACAAATTACGAAAGACGCAATGAAAGTTAGTTCAGGCGTTGACGCAGCAACAACACTTCCCTGTAGTCAGATTGCATACAGTGTGCCGTGATATTTTATTCAAGGAGCCAAATGTTTCCATATTCCTATACAGACGTTTCTTCGAAATACAACAATTAATTATGTATGAGTAAAAGGTATATTAAATAATAAGTTTTTTTATCAATTCATTAACGATTATTATTAGATGTATTTCTCTGTTGAAAAACAATAAACAATTGAATCAATTTTTATTTCTTGTTCTTTCTGTTTGTTAATTTCATCTTATTCTCTCAGAAGAGGCCTTTATCCGTTCTCCCGACCATTTTGGTCTTATTTGTTGACTTATTTGCTCTGGTATTGAATCCCACTTATGAATATTGTTATTGTATTTAATATCTGTCCATTATTTCAGATTCTGTAATTTTTGGTGTCCGGACAGTTGCGGACACGGACAATTGGAGACACGTCTTAAAAGCGGACAATTGCTGACACTAGGGATTAATGCTACCTGACAAGGGTTTGACAGGTCTCTACAAATATTATAGAATACCGCTAGACCAAAACAACAGATGACTCACGGGGGTGAAATACCAGGATAGGGGCGAGGGAGGCCACTGGTATTTTCAGTTTGCTTTCTACCGTCATAGTGTTAACATAGTTCGGTATGGAAGTTACTACTACGGAAAGGGGAAAACCTTGTGCTCTTTATAAGGGTTACGCGTATCGTAAGTTTAGAGAATCGAAGGCAGGGGTTGTTATGTGGCATTGCTTACGTGAAAAATCGAGTAATTGTAAAGGATTGATGCGGTCGAAGATCGAAGAAGTGATATATGTGTCCGAACATGTGTGCGCCCCACCTGATGATGCAGCTGTGGAAGTGAAGAAGCAAGTACATAATTGCAAGAAGAGGGTTCGAGAAGAAACCACCAACTTATCTGAGATATACACCGATGAAATGGGAAACCTTCATAATAAAGGTAGAGGTCTATTCTTTTATTTATTACAGTTTTATATTTATCATAAAAGATTTCAAGTGTTTCTTGTACAAGTTTTCTGAAAAACTTTATAAGAAAACTAAATAATATATTTTTCACCATACTACAATGAAAACAGGTGTTTTACATACCTAATAAGCGGGCCGAAAGTTGCGTTTTCTTGACCTCGCCGAGAAAGACTCGCCGGGAAAATAAACTCGCCGGAAAAGTAAAACAGCTGATCGTATAGTCAAAAAATCCTGAAGTAACTGCATTCATTGTCATAGCGACCAACAAGACAATTAAACTTATTGTTTTCACTTTTGTAAAACAGCTGATCGTTTAGTCAAATAATAGTGATTAGATTATGTTAGAAATATTATCATCGCAGCAAAGCTCGGTAGGCCAGCCTGTAAGCTGAGAAAATGTCGTATGTTTTTAAAGATTGAATCTGCTTGGAGAAACTTAACTTTATACTAATTAGATTTTTTTATTTCAGGTTATAACTTTGTGACAAAATTGCCGAATCCAGAATCTTTGAAGAGAAACGTACGGAGAGAGAGAAGTAAGGCAAGGGGAAATCAGCAAGAGACAAAAAAATTTCGCGATATCATTCTTAATGAGGACATCTTAAAAATGGGCGATGGAAGCAGTTTTCTCCTTTCTGATGACGGACAGGAAGAACGAATAATAATTTTCGGTGGTTCGAAAGGGAAAGAAAGTCTTAGAACATCATCTCAGTTTTTCATGGATGGCACATTTAAGTCATGCAGTAAGCAGTTTACACAATTGTACACAGTTCACGCAGACCTAGGAGGCCGGGAAGATGAAACAAATGTTGTCCCTGTGATATTTGCCTTGCTTCCTAATAAGAAGAAAGAAACCTATGTTCGCCTGTTTCGCCTTATTAAGGAATCAGTTCCGCAGTGGTGTCCCAGTATGGTCAATGTCGATTTTGAGGCAGCTGCAATATCGGCACTTCATGAAGTCTTTCCATCAACCGAAGTCAATGGGTGCTACTTCCATATGAAGAAATGCTTATGGAGAAAATTTCAGAATCTGGGTCTTTCAGAAGAATATCGTACGAATGAAGATGTGAAGCTTCATGTCAAGATGTGTGCGGCTTTGGCATTTTTGAAAGCAGAAGACGTGTGAGATGGATGGCTCCAGGTTTGTAAAAATATAATACCCAACTCTTGTAGCTTACATAAATTACTTGTAATTATTTGAAATTACCTTTTTAGGGGTTAAATGTAATGTAGTTAAATGTAGGGGTAAATTATAGACTAGAAACAGAAGTGGTTACAAATTGTGAAAGGGCTTTTATCTGCAGGTAGACATATAAATTTATATTGTATTATATTATAATAAAGTATAATCTCATTAAATACTGTTTCCTGTTTTATAAAGCATATATTTTATTTTATTTTGTTTATTTTATTTATATTTATAAGCATTATGTTTTATATATGCCTATTCAGGGGACCCAAAACTACCTATTTAACAAATTTTACAACCTCACGGTTGAAGATAACAAGTGTATATAAATTCTCAACGTACATTCCCAGTGAATAAACGTTTATTAAAGTTTAAAATTCAAAAAATATGTAAAGATATAATGAAATGTTGCAGGTTCATGCGGAAGCTCCCGACCATAACAATCCAAAACTGTCAGAGTTCTTCGACTACTTTATAGAGACATGGCTTGAGAATGACCAAATACCCATCGAAATGTGGAATTGCTACGGCAAAAGGCACAGAACAACAAATGCAGTAGAAGGGTGGCACAACAAAATAAACACATTCATTGGTAACGCTCACCCTAGATTTAACACGCTAGTGGATTGTTTGAAGAAAGAAGCTGAAAACATAAACTACGTGTTCATGAAGATGGAACTAAATTTAGAAGGGAAGAAGAGGAAGAAGCAATACATGAAACTAGATAAAAGGATAGAGAGAACTGTACAGGTGTATGAAGAGAAAAAAAATATAAAATTATTTTTGAAGACCATTTCGCATATCCAAAGATTAGAGTAGATCCAACAGTTGGGATTTGACACAACACTTTGAGTGTAACGAATATGTATATAATTGTAAATACTTATAATGACAAAGCCTAATTAACAAATATTAGGAATTAGTAGTTATAAGGAATGACGAAGCCTACTTAATCTGATTTTAAACACGCCAAAATGATTTTACCATTTTGACAGTCCAAAGCCTGTGTAAAGTGTGATGGAAATCAGTCTTAAAATCATATAGCATACCGTTCATATATGTATCCGTTCTTTAGGTGGAAATCAATCTCTTTCCAGAACGTGTCCGCAATTGTCCGGCAGTGAAATATTTGTAGAGACCTGTCAAACCCTTGTCAGGTAGCATTAATCCCTAGTGTCCGCAATTGTCCGCTTTTAAGACGTGTCCCCAATTGTCCGTGTCCGCAATCGTCCGGTAATCGTAATTTTTAATGGTTTAAATCTTTTTGTATCCTTATGACCCGTTTGTTAGGTTTTTGAGTTTTAGTAGGAATTCGATTAGGTCGTAAAAAGTTGGTCTCTTTTAATCTTCTAATATGTTCATAGAATTGCAGTATGCCTTTCTTCGTATCCAGATCTATGATTCCATATTTCTCAATGACTTTGTTTTTGTTGGATTGTAGTCTGAATCCGTCTTCTGTTTTTCACTGCCAAAGATTTTACCCTTTATTTTGTCTTTCCTCTTGTTTGATATTATATAGTTATCCCTTTTTGTTGAGTGATAGTTTTTCACTTGGAAATAGTATTGAGGGTATCGTGATAATGTTATTATGTCATAATTTTGTGTTTCGTGGCATTTTTTTCGTCTGTTATTTTTATGTGATACCATGTTTTTTTTTGGTTTCTGTAGTCTTTCTGTTTGTGAGATTTTTTCTTGTCAATGTAGGTTCTATATATTTGCCTGTATATTTTAAGCTCTTAACCCTATTAATTTTGCCATTTAATTTTTCCATGTTATGTAACTGTAATTTTGGTTTTTTCGTATGAAATCTGAAAGCCAACTTCCTGTGCGTTATCTCCAGTATCTCATTTTGTATGTTTTCATTTTCTTTCTTATCTGTTAGAATTGCTAAATCATATGTGAAAGCTAGGTATAGTACTTGTAACTATTTTGTTTTTACGCCCTCTAATGACATTGGTTTCCATTGCTATTTTCTTTGAGTTTCCTTTCCAGTTCTTCCATTATTTTGTACAGTATGATGTTGAATAATAGTGATACGAGTCCATCTTCTTGTCTGACCCACTGACCTCGGTTTTTCTCGAATGAAATGTGTCCAATTAATTTAACTTTTGATTTTATTCTTGCTAGTATCGTTTCCACTATGTTTCGTCTTTTTCCGTCTCTCCTTTTTATTCTATTGAATTTAATAATGATTTTCTGTCTCTGGATCGTAAGCTTTTTTGAAGTCGACGAAAATATAAATTATTGGCTTATGTCTTAATACTTTAAACCTAATTATCGATTACATTTGTTCTTACCATGATCTATTCAGTCTATTAATTTGGGTTCTACTTGTTCCTGTTTCATTCTGAGTAGTTGATACAAATGTTCATGTTACTCGTAAACTTGATATTGCTTTATAGTTGTTTACTTCTGTTTTGTCCCCTTTTTGGGAAAGTAGGTGTATCAATGTGGTTTTCCATTCTTCTGGCAATTCTTCTATTTCACAAATAATATGAATGATATGTGTTAGTTATATTAGTTATTTGGCCCTAATTTTTTAAGAAATTCAGCTAATATCTCTAATATCCTACTGATGCATTATCGTTTTTAAGTTTTTATATGTGTGTTCAAATGTCTTCCTCTGATGATGTCGAGGACTCTTATGTTGATTATTTTCAAATGTTGATATGTCTCTGTTGCTTCAGGACAATTTAGTAGTTGTTTAAAGTAGGCCTATTTGGCCAATTATTGGTAGTTTTCTTTGTTTGTGAAAACTACCTTTCCATTTGTTTTTCTTGAAACATAAATTATGTGACGTATATCCTGACGTATTTATGTGACCAACAAAAATGTTAGTCATGTAAGTATTTTGAAATAATCGTGTGTGTTTTGTAATAATGTTGGAAGTTTTCTTCTATTGATTGAGTATTTCCTCAAATTGTGTATTTCCTTGTTTCCCGTTTTAGTATTTTTGTTGCCTGTTTCGCGATACTATTAATTTTGATAAGTTTCGTTATTGTTGCTGTAGTGACAATCCTGATATATTATTTTTCTATCGTTGATTGTATTTTCATACTGTGTCCACCACGAGAGCATTCTCAAATTTGAATTTTCTAATATTTTTGTTTTAAAATCTTGCTAGTTATCTAAATGTGTTTTGTTCAGTTTGTTGGTACGTAGTTTGGTGTACTGTGTATTACATCTGGGCATGGTTGGCGCTTTCAGAGTCCTGAATCCCTTCGTGGTATGAATGTAGTTTTGACTCTGGTTAGGTAATGATTGGAATCTTTATTGACTTATCGTCTCACCTGCCCATTATGTATTTCTTTTTAGAAATTACATGATATTGCAATACGGTTTAACATTATTATTATTGTTTTTGTCTAACGTCTGTTTTAGATTAACGTCATACTTAATAGGAATTCTGAACAATAATGAATGGAGAGAGTGGTGGACTTTAAAACTTATTAAAAGGCTTGAAAGATCTACTACGAATAAAATTACAGTATATTATAAATTAGTTTGCAAACTGAGAGGAAAGATATTGTCATTATAAAGGGGCGCCGTTGACTTGATCATATGGTGAAAGACGTAGTATGGTTCCAAATGACAGGATAAGTGAGTCACGGTCTGTTAGTGGTAATGTGCTAACAGTGGGGAAAGGGTGCGACCCCCTGCCGTGACGAGTTACGTGCCAGACCGCGCCAGCCGTCAGGAGTCATCACTGAGAAGTCCACAAGGCCTTATACGAGATGGCACTGCAATGGTGGAAGACCAAGGGTAGATGGTGCAAGCCCGAACTACCCCACCAACCGTGACGTGCCACACCGTACCAAACGTCATGAGTCACTATCGTGAGTGACTTGGCCTTGCCTTACACCAGACAAAACTGCAATGGTGGAAGCCCAAGGTGGATGGTGCGAGTTCGAGCCAACCGCAATAACCGTAACGTGCCACACAGTACCAACCGCATGAGTCACTATTGTGAGTGACTTGGCCTTGCCTTACACCAGATAGTGCCGCAATGGTGGAAGCCCAAGGTGGATGGTGCGAGCCCGGGCTAACCCCACTAACTGTGACGTGCCACATCGTACCAACCGTCATGAACCACTATCGTTAGTGACTTGGTCTTGCCGTATACCAGACAGTGCTGCAATTGTGAAAGCTAAGGTATATGGTGCGAGCTCGGGCTAACTCCACTAACCGTGCATTTTTTTTTTTTTATTCATTTTTTTTATTTTTTTATTTGTTTTTTTTATGTAGATGCAAAGTCAAAATGGACGGAAGTAAGTATGACAAAAGTATCCCCTGATTCCTTTAAAATAATCAATTTACTAGAAGATATATTTTCTTTCAATGGTTATAAAATAAAAAATGTTATCTGAAAATACGACGATATTCAAAAGTGAAGAATTTCAAATCTACTGCAAAAACAATGGATTGCTCCAGGCCAACAAACGGTTTGGCTGAGATAAATTTTCAACCCCTTGAACACAAACTTCTAGCCACTTAAGAAAAATTTAAAAAATCAGAAAAATATCATTCTGATTCAATATACTATCGTGAGTGACTTGGACTTGCCTTACACCAGACAGTGCCACAATGGTGGAAGCCCAAGGTGGATGGTGCGAGCCCGGACCAACCCTTAAATACTAGCAAAAATATACTAGAATTCAAAGTTGAGAATTTGCTTGAATTTAAATTTTCTAACCCAAAACCATCAAGAAATTATTCCAAACCAACGTAAAGTTTAAGTGTAAAGGAGAGAGTAAAAGTTTGATTTTTCGAAATCAACAAAAATATATGGTAGTTTGGAGAAGTCTTCAAGTAAATTGGAAAACTGCATTATTGAATACTTTTGGATGGTGGAAAAATAATAAAACTACATATAAATTAACTGTACTTAACACTGTTAAGTAATAAATCCAAATTTGTATCATTTGGACTAACTCAGTATTAGATGTTCCACGACTACTTCGATCTCAAAATGAGGACGTTCCGGAAGTACCGCATCCAGCATTACCGTTTCTAAATGAACGACCTCCAAAAAGATACCAATTCAAGACATGAACCCTGGTCAAGTACCAAGACGTTCTCTGTGAATTATACAACTGACTGATTGTAAGATTATGTAACTTAAATAGTTATCGCAACTCCTCATACATTTCTATAGTAATATAATTTTGGGTTCAATGGAATTTGAATTTAAATGGGTAAAAATATTATATATATATTACAAAATCGTATGTTGTATTTCAAACAGAACTGTTACTGCTTTATGTTATTCAATGAGCTGTTAATATGTTTTTCAAACAACTATTTTTTTTTTCGTTTTAAAGTTCGGAATTGTTGGATAGTCGAGTTCAATAAAATGACGTTGTGTTAATAATATGAGAGTTTTCATATCAAAGACAGGATAGGATTGTAAGAGTTTGGACATAGAATAAGCGTTTTCAATTTTCAACTCGACTTGGGATATATTTTATGTGAATACACTAAGATTAAATAAATAAAACAGTAATTTTCATGTTATTATTCACAAGGTAAATTTTCAAATATTGCAAATAAATTAAACTTTCTATAAGGCATTTTACCAGCAGTGATAGTAGCATTATCAGAAAACACAATTAAATTGTAACAAAATGAATAATATATTAGTATTTACCAATATCAACTCCGTCTCAACTTTACACCAGCAATTTTCATGTTATTGGAACGGAAATGTAAAAAGATACAATGTGATTTGAGTGTGTAGTATAAAACGTCTTACCTGCGGCGATACATCTCTATCTACAACCTTGTACTAACAGACAAAAATAGTACTGCAATATCCTTTGTAGATACATACAATAGCTCCATACTCATAATTGCAGTAATATGTCGCTACTGTATGTGGGTTAATACGTCTGACCTAGTTGAAAATACCAAAGTACCAAGACCCCACTTCACACAAACTTACGGTTCTAATAAAAATCATAAGGTATTGAAGCTTCAAACTTGTATTGCCGCTATCACTTCCTCTGTTTATATTCCAAATGTTATTGGTAAAATAATATTCCATTGTTACAGAAGTCTTCAGAACCGTTTACAAAGCTAAAGACACGTTACTTCTGTAGTGAAACAGACACGTTACTTCTGTAATGCAACAGACACGTTACACGTTACTTATGTAGTGTAGCAGACACGTTACTTCTGTAATGTAACAGACACGTTACACGTTACTTATGTAGTGTAGCAGACACGTCACTTCTGTAATGTAACAGACACGTTACTTCTGTAACGTAACAGACACGTTATACGTTACTTATGTAGTGTAGCAGACAAGTTACTTCTGTAATGTAACAGACACGTTACACGTTACTTATGTAGTGTAGCAGACACGTTACTTCTGTAATGTAACAGACACGTTACACGTTACTTATGTAGTGTAGCAGACACGTTACTTCTGTAACGTAGCAGACACGTTACTTCTGTAATGTAACAGACACGTTACACGTTACTTATGTAGTGTAGCAGACACGTTACTTCTGAAACGTAACAGACACGTTACTTCTGTAACGTAACAGACACGTTACACGTTACTTATGTAGTGTAGCAGACACGTTACTTCTGTAATGTAACAGACACGTTACACGTTATTTATGCAGTGTAGCAGACACGTTACTTCTGTAATGTAACAGACACGTTACACGTTACTTATGTAGTGTAACAGACACGTTACTTCTGTAACGTAACAGACACGTTACACGTTACTTATGTAGTGTAGCAGACACGTTACTTCTGTAATGTAACAGACACGTTACACGTTACTTATGCAGTGTAGCAGACACGTTACTTCTGTAATGTAACAGACACGTTACACGTTACTTATGTAGTGTAACAGACACGTTACTTCTGTAACGTAACAGACACGTTACACGTTACTTATGTAGTGTAGCAGACACGTTACTTCTGTAATGTAACAGACACGTTACACGTTACTTATTTAATGTAACAGACACGTTACTTCTGTAACGTAACAGACACGTTACACGTTACTTATGTAGTGTAGCAGACACTTTACTTCTGTAATGTAACAGACACGTTACACGTTACTTATGTAGTGTAGCAGACACGTTACTTCTGTAATGTAACAGACACGTTACACGTTACTTATGTAGTGTAGCAGACACGTTACTTCTGTAATGTAACAGACACGTTACACGTTACTTATGTAGTGTAGCAGACACGTTATTTCTGTAACGTAACAGACACGTTACTTCTGTAGTGTAACAGACACGTTACTTCTGTAGTGTAACAGACACGTCACTTCTGTAATGTAACAGACGCGTTACTTCAGTAGTGTAACAGACTCGTTACTTCTGTAATGTAACGGACACGTTACTTCTGTAACGTAACAGACACGTTGCTTCTGTAGTGTAACAGACACGTTACTTCTGTAATGTAACAGACACGTTACTTCTGTAGTGTAACAGACTCGTTACTTCTGTAATGTAACAGACACGTTACTTCTGTAACGTAACAGACACGTTGCTTCTGTAGTGTAACAGACACGTTACTTCTGTAATGTAACAGACACGTTACTTCTGTAGTGTAACAGACACGTCACTTCTGTAATGTAACAGACGCGTTACTTCAGTAGTGTAACAGACTCGTTACTTCTGTAATGTAACGGACACGTTACTTCTGTAACGTAACAGACACGTTGCTTCTGTAGTGTAACAGACACGTTACTGCTGTAATGTAACAGACACGTTACTTCTGTAGTGTAACAGACTCGTTACTTCTGTAATGTAACAGACACGTTACTTCTGTAACGTAACAGACACGTTGCTTCTGTAGTGTAACAGACACGTTACTTCTGTAATGTAACAGACACGTTACTTCTGTAATGTAACAGACACGTTACTTCTGTAACCCGCCATGTTGAATAGGCATATGTCCTAACAACTGGCTTTAAATTATGTTTACGATGCTCTATCTATTCTTATTCTGTGGTCTGTGTTCTATCCCACCACAGGTCTCTCGAGAAACATGAAATAATGCCGTAATTTGTCAACAAAATGCTCTACGCACTACCCTTGTGTTTATACACCTACAAAATATATTCCATTTATTAGGAATATTTGTGCTTGTAATTTTGTTAGTTAGTGAGGCCCGCAACCACAGCTGGTTTAAACTGCATTACATTTACATGGGACTACACTAGCGCTCCACAGTGGACCACAAAAACAGCTGATATTTTGAGACTCAACATTTAAATTTGGTGGGAAATGTATTTGTGTTTAATACAATGACACTACTTATGGCATATAGGTATAGTAAGCTATTTTTCGTTGCTAATAATATTCTCTCTTTTGCTCAACTCTACAATTTTATGTACATTTACTTTATATGCACATTGAGAAATAGGCCTATCCTTTTAAAGTAACGTACAGATACACAAAAGCTGCAAAATCAAATTTTCTGTATGTACCAAATTATTTTAAAGAAATTGCCAGGCAGCGATTTTTTTATCTCAGGCCAACTTTGTTTTTATTTTTATTTGTTCATTTTTTTGCGTAATATCACATTGAGAAATATGCCTATCCTTTTAAAGTAGTGTACAGATATACAAAAGCTTCCAAATTAAATTTTTTTGCATCTACCAAATTATTTTAAAGAAATTGCCAGGCAGCGATTTGTCTGTCTCTGGCCAACTTTGTTTTTAATTTTATTTGTTCATTTTTGCGTAATATCACAATTTGGTTTCTTAACCTACGTGACAAGTAATTTGTAAATATTTAATTAATAACTATTTGCCTTAAACTAGTGTAAGCCAACAACACACTGACTGACCAAGTTTAAATAATCATTAACATAATATAACAGATGAAGCGATAAGTAATCTTTAAGACTAGTTTTTAAGAAGAAGATTAAATAGCTTTTTAGCCAACTAAGCAGGAGTTTGTTCTAGAAAACAAGCTCTATGAATTTGGATTGTCAATAAGGGTTTGTTGAGGATACTATACGACATTTGCATATTTCCAGTGAATAAAGTATGTTTTAGTTTAGTATGTTCTAAACTAAAAAGTCTAGTGAACAGAAAAACCTGTAGTCATAAAGTGGGAGAATGAAAGTTTTTTAGAAAAGCACTCTGCATATTAAGGATTATTGCAACCTCGTTTTTTTTCATTCTTGACTAGTAACGGTTCTACGTCTGACTAGTTTGTCACATCTGGAAACACCATTTCCCACATGCCTAATACTCACCATAGAAGTTGGGAAATATACAGTAGCTGTAGACACACTGCACTTGTAATATGTAGCTGCAGTATGTGGGTTAACACGTCTGACCTAGTTTGTCACATCTGAGACTCCATTTCCCACATCCTTAATACTCACCATAGAAGCTGGGAAGTATACAGTAGCTGTAGACACACTGCACTTGTAATATGTAACTGCAGTATGTGGGTTAACACGTCTGACCTAGTTTGTCACATCTGAGACTCCATTTCCCACATCCTTAATACTCACCATAGAAGCTGGGAAGTATACAGTAGCTGTAGACACACTGCACTTGTAATATGTAACTGCAGTATGTGGGTTAACACGTCTGACCTAGTTTGTCACATCTGAGACTCCATTTCCCACATCCTTAATACTCACCATAGAAGCTGGGAAGTATACAGTAGCTGTAGACACACTGCACTTGTAATATGTAGCTGTAGTATGTGGGTTAACACGTCTGACCTAGTTTGTCACATCTGGAAACACCATTTCCCACATGCTTAATACTCACCATAGAAGTTGGGAAATATACAGTAGCTGTAGACACACTGCACTTGTAATATGTAGCTGCAGTATGTGGGTTAACACGTCTGACCTAGTTTGTCACATCTGAGACTCCATTTCCCACATCCTTAATACTCACCATAGAAGCTGGGAAGTATACAGTAGTTATAGACACACTGCACTTGTAATATGTAACTGCAGTATGTGGGTTAACACGTCTGACCTAGTTTGTCACATCTGAGACTCCATTTCCCACATCCTTAATACTCACCATAGAAGCTGGGAAGTATACAGTAGCTGTAGACACACTGCACTTGTAATATGTAACTGCAGTATGTGGGTTAACACGTCTGACCTAGTTTGTCACATCTGAGACTCCATTTCCCACATGCTTAATACTCACCATAGAAGTTGGGAAATATACAGTAGCTGTAGACACACTGCACTTGTAATATGTAGCTGCAGTATGTGGGTTAACACGTCTGACCTAGTTTGTCACATCTGAGACTCCATTTCCCACATCCTTAATACTCACCATAGAAGCTGGGAAGTATACAGTAGCTGTAGACACACTGCACTTGTAATATGTAACTGCAGTATGTGGGTTAACACGTCTGACCTAGTTTGTCACATCTGAGACTCCATTTCCCACATCCTTAATACTCACCATAGAAGCTGGGAAGTATACAGTAGCTGTAGACACACTTCACTTGTAATATGTAGCTGCAGTATGTGGGTTAACACGTCTGACCTAGTTTGTCAAATCTGGAAACTCCATTTCCCACATCCTTAATACTCACCATAGAAGCTGGGAAGTATACAGTAGCTGTAGGCACACTTCACTTGTAATATGTAGCTGCAGTATGTGGGTTAACACGTCTGACCTAGTTTGTAAAATCTGGAAACTCCATTTCCCACATGCTTAATACTCACCATAGAAGTTGGGAAATATACAGTAGCTGTAGACACACTGCACTTGTAATATGTAACTGCAGTATGTGGGTTAACACGTCTGACCTAGTTTGTCACATCTGAGACTCCATTTCCCACATGCTTAATACTCACCATAGAAGTTGGGAAATATACAGTAGCTGTAGACACACTGCACTTGTAATATGTAACTGCAGTATGTGGGTTAACACGTCTGACCTAGTTTGTCACATCTGAGACTCCATTTCCCACATCCTTAATACTCACCATAGAAGCTGGGAAGTATACAGTAGCTGTAGACACACTGCACTTGTAATATGTAACTGCAGTATGTGGGTTAACACGTCTGACCTAGTTTGTCACATCTGAGACTCCATTTCCCACATCCTTAATACTCACCATAGAAGCTGGGAAGTATACAGTAGCTGTAGACACACTTCACTTGTAATATGTAGCTGCAGTATGTGGGTTAACACGTCTGACCTAGTTTGTAAAATCTGGAAACTCCATTTCCCACATGCTTAATACTCACCATAGAAGTTGGGAAATATACAGTAGCTGTAGACACACTGCACTTGTAATATGTAACTGCAGTATGTGGGTTAACACGTCTGACCTAGTTTGTCACATCTGAGACTCCATTTCCCACATCCTTAATACTCACCATAGAAGCTGGGAAGTATACAGTAGCTGTAGACACACTTCACTTGTAATATGTAACTGCAGTATGTGGGTTTACACGTCTGACCTAGTTTGTCACATCTGAGACTCCATTTCCCACATCCTTAATACTCACCATAGAAGTTGGGAAGTATACAGTAGCTGTAGACACACTTCACTTGTAATATGTAACTGCAGTATGTGGGTTTACACGTCTGACCTAGTTCGCAGATTCCACTTCCTTATTACTGACGTTTTAAAAACAACTCTTACAATAGTTCACCAGAATTATTCCAGTATCTTTTATTTATAAAATGTTGTTTTAATGAATTTAAAAATCGCTGTAAATGTATTGTGTAGCTGAACCCCTCTTGCTAAAGGAAGCCTAAAAGGAGGAATGAAAGTGAACATACTATGCTTGGTGTTCACTCAGGAATTGAATAACTGTCAGGACGGATAAACCTTTGTAAACCATGATACAAAGTTTCTTTCTTCTGATTTTTACTCCGTAGAACAGTATACTTTGGAACAGGACGTCAAATACGCAGCACGCCGTGACTTACGTAGACGCAATGCCCCACCACATGTGTGTGGACGTATTGCATATACACAACGAAATGCGGCGTTTCCCACCTCATGACCTTTTGCTGTTGTTCAGTACATAATTACATTTAAGTTGTTCCACCTTTATATGAAATGCCGACTCATAAAATTTCACGATTGCTGGTAAACGCGTAGTTATAACACACAGAAGTAATCGGTACTGTAGTGCGAAACCGAGAGTCAAACGTAAATTCACTCTTATTAGTGGACCTACATTAATTATTTTGTGGAATATAATTCAATTTTATTTAAAATTAGCTATGATAGTGTTAATCTATAAACAGGGTGTCCCGAAAGTAAAGTGCCAAACTTTGGGAAGTGCTTATAAAGGTCAAAATAAAGAGAAAATCGAGAATACAAGTTTTCCTAAAAACGCTTCGTTTACCAAATATCCGCCATGTGTTTGCTTTTTTCGCAAAATAATGTTTATCTCTGAGTTGGCTCATCCGATCTGTATGTGTGTATCTCTAGTGTCTTTTTTAGAAGAGGGCCCACTCTTGAAAATGTTCGATCAAAATTGGTTATATACAAGCAGAGGTTTTTATTTGCGGATTGTTATAGCTTTTAGGACTGTTTTAGAGCTGAATCGAGAAACATTCTATCCTAACCTAACCTAACCGGAGCTGATCACGAGTGCTACCCAAGCTGATCACGGATGCTACCCAAGTTGATCACGGGTGCTACCCAAGCTGGTCACAGATGCTACCCAAGCTGATCACGGATGTTACCCAAGTTAATCACAGTTGCCACCCAAGCTGATCACGGGTGCTACCAAAGTTAATCACGCATGCTACCCAAGCTGATCACGGATGTTACCCAAGTTGATCACGGGTGCTACCCAGGCTGTTCACGGTTTACACCCAAGCTGATCACGGGTGCTACCAAAGGTGATCACGTATGCTACCCAAGACCATCACGTACGTATACTACTCAACCTACACTGGCCGGATTGGCACTAAACCACTGTTGGTTACCCCTCATACTGTTTTCTAACTAAATATCATCGTTTTAGAACCCACACGCTATGCATGTTACAATAATAAATATCTATTCAAGAAAAAAAAATCAACTTGACCCAATTTAAAATTTTAAAATGCTGGCCATTTTAAATTTTAAAACAGAAATTTCGGGAAAACTGCAAAATAATACAAAAACTTACTATGAATATAGTTTGTTAGAAATCTTATTACCAAACTATCACTATCAAAAAAGTTAGAATCGAACAAAAATTAACCGAGACACATTGACATTGGTGTTGAGAAGCAGCAAAAATAATAATAATAATAAAACTAAAAACAAATACATACTGTCGAGTGTTGTTGATGACGTCTGATCTAGCCGTGGCAGTTCTATGACTGTTCACACTTCCACGACTGTCGCCAGAAACAGCTCAGAGGAATATACACTGTTGCGTGCGAAGTTCTCCAGTTGACGAGCCTACTTAGTCAAGCATGTACATACTGTCGAGTGTTGTTGAGACGTCTGATCTAGCCGTGGCAGTTCTATGACTGTTCACACTTCCACGACTGTCGCCAGAAACAGCTCAGAAGAATACACACTGTTGCGTGCGAAGTTCTCCAGTTGACGAGCCTACTTAGTCAAGCATGTACATTGTACATACTGTCGAGTGTTGTTGATGACGTCTGATCTAGCCGTGGCAGTTCTATGACTGTTCAAACTTCCACGACTGTCGCCAGAAACAGCACAGAAGAATACACACTGTTGCGTGCGAAGTTCTCCAGTTGACGAGCCTACTTAGTCAAGCATGTACATTGTACATACTGTCGAGTGTTGTTGATGACGTCTGATCTAGCCGTGGCAGTTCTATGACTGTTCAAACTTCCACGACTGTCGCCAGAAACAGCACAGAAGAATATACACTGTTGCGTGCGAAGTTCTCCAGTTGACGAGCCTACTTAGTCAAGCATGTACATACTGTCGAGTGTTGTTGATGACGTCTGATCTAGCCGTGGCAGTTCTATGACTGTTCACACTTCCACGACTGTCGCCAGAAACAGCACAGAAGAATACACACTGTTGCGTGCGAAGTTCTCCAGTTGACGAGCCTACTCAGTCAAGCATGCACATACTGTCGAGTGTTGTTAATGACGTCTGACCTAGCCGTGGCAGTTCTATGACTGTTCAAACTTCCACGACTGTCGCCAGAAACAGCACAGAAGAATACACACTGTTGCGTGCGAAGTTCTCCAGTTGACGAGCCTACTTAGTCAAGCATGCACATACTGTCGAGTGTTGTTAATGACGTCTGACCTAGCCGTGGCAGTTCTATGACTGTTCAAACTTCCCGACTATCCCCAGAAAGTGCTCAGGTTCAGAGGAAAGCACATTGTTGCGTGCGCAGTTATTCACATGACGAGCCATATTATTCACATATATAAGTAAAACTTTTTTTAAACTTTGGTTTAAAAATTAATATTGAGGCTCTTTAAATGTGTGTATCAATTAATAACAATTGTTTAAATATTTGCTGTTTTCTACGAGTATGATTATATTTTGCAATGAAACTTAGTCTAGTATCTGTTGACATTATTCAACTACTCATATAATTTATTAACTATAGTCATTTATTACTTACATTAATACACCACATTTAAATGATTGTTATAGTAAATGTTACCAGGTAACCGGCACAAACATTCTCTCTTTTCTTTTATTATGTCAGATTGTTTAAAAATGTACAAAGAAAAATCCAATTGTTTTCCATCAGAAATTGCATTCATACAGACCTATCACGGAACTTGTATTTTAATGTAATTTACGTTTTACAAGTGTAACAGGTCCACCAAATTGATGAATAATTTAATTAATTTAAATAAATAATAAATTATTGCATTAAAGAAAGGGATATAATTAATTGGAATAACCAATGAATGTTCAAATTATATTCGAGAATTGTTGTGAGTAAATCACCAGTCAGATAGAAAAGCAAGCAGAAATATTTATCCCAAACAGACGCTTGAAGCCATAAACACATTCCTTTCTTTGTTACCAATTCAGACATGGGTTGGGTTATTCCAGGAAAATATCGCAGTAACCAGATGTTGGACGAGTCTAGGAGGCACCGGTTGACAAAACAAGAGACACATTCCACTTATACGGTGGGTGCAAAAAAGGATCGTTAGGGCGCAGCACAGGACAGCGAACGAAAACGTATCGAAAACGAATAGCAGACGACCGTTTTGTGAACTTTAAAAAAAAAGGAAGCACGCGATAGGCTGACGGAATAAAGGGAGGGAGAACCACGTGCGTATTTGAAACGTATGGAAAGTGACGCCAACCGCGAGGACACTCGTGCATTCTTTTCCGAACTATCACAAGGGTAACTATGTTGAGGTCCCCAGGACTCCAACTGGTTGCACAATTATTCAAAAATCTCATTATTTAACCTAATTAAATTCATTTTCTGTGTTCAGTAAACACATTAAAATTTACATTAAAAAACTTTTTGTGCGGTTTTAGTCCAGTTGATAGAAATAAATATGTGTTACAATGAGGTCACTCCAGAAGTGCGAGTTGCTCAGATAAGTGTAGATATAAGTCTTTTGTAAAAATGTTACCAATAATTGCTTTTTAGTTATTTAATCAAAGATAAAATTTTATGTCATAACAATATTTGTCAGAAAATGAAATAGAGTAAATTTCAAATTAATGTTAATAAAATAATGTGATAAAGTAAATCTTGATTTTTTTGTATTATACAGCTCCACCGAATTACCCACATTTAAACCCTGAGATATACAAAAAGAAAAGAGTTGAATTAAATTAAAGATTTTGATTTAAAGAATGTTTTGATCAAATTAATTATGAAATTTAAATTAATGTAACATCACAAAGGTGTGAAAGGTTACGGTTTGGAGCCCAAAGTGGCGACAATTCATTTAAGAGTAATGCTTTTAATTTAATAAATTGTTATCAATTTAAATAAATAATTTAAATCAATGTAACAACCTCATTAGAGAGGGCATACGTTACAGATTGGCGTCCAACCACGTGGGGCTGTAGAATACTTTTATTGAATTAAATATATTTAAATATAAATTTATTAGAGAATTGTAATCCATGTGAATTTCATTAAAATTTAAATGAGTAATTGAAAATTTTGTAGGTTATATTTTTGAACTTATTGAATTCTAAAAAATAATCATGTCAAATGTAGACATAGTTCAGAATTCGGAGATTGAATCCGAGGACTCGGACACTTCTTTGAGTGTCATCAGGGAAATTAACATAAATAAAAACAAATTTGAAAACAATGGGCCAAGTGCAGATAGGGAAGATACATTGTCCAACATAATGGACATGTTGTTAAAAATGAATGCTAATGTAGAAACTAAATTTAATAACATAAATGATAAATTAGAAACTAAACTCAATAACATAAATGATAAACAAGATAATTTTGAGACTAAACTCAATAATATGAAGGATAACTTTGAAACCAAATTTGATAAGTTTAATACTGACATAATCAAAATGAATAGTGAGACTAATTTAAAACTTGACGAGCTTAGGAAAGATGTCAATGAGAGAATAAATCAACTTGAGAGTAAGTTAGATAAACAGATAGAACAAGTAAAAGTAGATGTTAATAAAGATAGTGAAGTAAAGGAGAATAGTGTTGTAAATGAAGTAGAGAATGAAGATAGGCAACAACCTATAAAAATAAATAATGATGAGGACAGGCTACTGTCAAATAAAATAGAGTTGCTGCTAGACATGAACAACAGCATTAATACCAAACTTGAGAAGATTAATGTTAGGTTAGATGAAACAAATGTAAAAATGAAAGAAATAAATGATAATAATATAAAGCTAAATGAAGAAACTAATATGAGAATATATTTGCTGTTGAGCATTACTAATAACATTAATACCAAACTTGATAGGATTAATGTTAGGTTAGGTGGAAGAAGGGTTAAGATTAAAGAAGTAAGTGAGGGTGTAATGAAACTAAACAATGAAAATAATATGAAAGATGATAAACTCATAAAAAATGTTAATGATAGGATGAGCCAGATTAAAGACAATTTTGTCAATAAAACAGAAAGAGTAAAAATGTACTTTGATGTAGAAATTGAATTGAAGGAAAATAGTAGTAATGAAGTGAATAAAACCATGCTAGCTGAACACATAAAAATAAATGTAACAACAGCTGAAGTAGGCTATGAGCTAAATAATCAAATGAGTAGGCCTAGAGTAAACAATGAAGTAGAAGAACAGACAGGGCATCTAAATACTATAATCAATAATAAAATAGAAAAAATAGAGAAAGCTTTGACAGATTGTAACACTAACATTGAAGGTGAAATAAATGACTTTAAGTGTAATGAAAGTGAAAAACTAAAAACAATCAGAAATAGGCTAGATGAATTGAATGACTTCTTTGAGTTTGAAATGAATTTTATAAGCAAATACTGGGGAATAAATAAACAGAGAGAATTTGAAAGTGAATGGATGGGGGGTGAAAACTGTGATGTGGACATGGATGACTTTGTTAATTATGTGATGAGGTATAATAATATATCATGCTTCTCAAACTACAAATATAAAAAGAAATATAAACCAGTGTTCTCGGATAATTCCATTTGCATAGAAAACTAAATTGTAAAATTAGCTGCTCAAAGAAAAATACCTAAAGATGAAATAATAATAAATAAATAATAGTTGAAACAAGGTAACTTAAATAATGATAGGAGAGTTGTATAAAAATAAATAAATAAAGTATAGAGATGATTATTAAATGAAAAGATACTTAAAGATGTCACAATAATAAATACATGGTAGTTCAAAGAAAATAACATTAATAATAAATGATAAAATGAGATTTGTATAAAAAGAAAAATAAACTGTAAGAGTAACGGTTTAAAGAAAAATACTTAAAGATGTCATATAATAATAAACGGATGGTAGTTAAAGAATTGTAATATTGACAGTAATGTGAGATTTGTGATTGAGTAAGAGATTTAAATGTAACATTGAAATAATAAGACATGTATGTTAAACCAAGATGATGTAATAAGAATAATGGTAATAATTTGTTACTACTGAATGTAACACTGATAATAATATGCAATGAATACAACATTAATAATGATATGATATTGATGTGAGAATAAAATGATTTAAGAAAATTTTATGATGCTTGATGATTATAACTTGTTTATGTCCATATTTTGAATATGACAGTGGTAGTAATGTGACATGTATAGGAGACCAATATGATTTAAGGAGAATTTTTTAAAATATCTTATTATAATAACTTGTTTGTGTTTATATTGAAAATAATCAGATAAATATAACTCTGATATTGAATATGATGATTAATTTAAACTGAGATGAGGTAGAAGAGATTAGTATGATAGATGATTATTATAACTTGTATATTGTGATTTTGATGTAACTCAATAATGTACATTGTATGTACTTTGATAAATTTATATGATTTTTAATCATTTTAAAAAATTTTATGAAGGGAGAATAGCCAGTGATTAATAGAAGTACGATTCTATCTTAATTACAACTCGCCACTTTCTAAATTCAAAATTATTCAATGCCAAGTACTCTGTTAATCACACAATGGCACAGTTTTTCAGTTTTAGGTGTTAGTCAACCTTGGCAATAGGGCCTAAAGACAAAAGCTTACAGTGATCTGCAGCATGGCAATTCCCATTACTGTCATGTTGCAGATACCAATAGAATAGTCATTTAGAACATAACATTATAGATGTAGGACAATGATGGAATATGATAAATATGTGATTGTAAATTTTTAATGATAATAATGTAATTGCACTTTTTGATAGTAATTTTTGTAATTGTCAGTGATAAAAAAAAAAAAAAAATAGTGATAGAGATCACAAATTAATGAGTAAAATATAATAGTAAATATGAGTAATTATTTTTATATCAATAATGAATAATCAGTAATGATTTATTGAAAACTTTGTAAAGATAATAATGATAATTAACCTCACTTATGTCAACTTGAAATATGTCAAAGCAACATTAGTAAATGTATGAATAATTAAAATTTTGTGCACAATTAACATGTGTGTATATACAAGTAAAGATAGGGAAGATAAAAGATGATTAAACATGAGTATGTTTAAATGTTTTATAAACAATTTTTCACTTCAGTTAATTGTATATGGAACTAAAACTAGGCTATTGCTATAATTAACAGCCTATGATTAAATTATGTTATATGTATTATTTAATAGAAAAGGTAATCAAAGTAATATGTTCAGGTAAGATGATCTTGCCTTGAAACCAGTGACAACAATGAATATTAGGTGAATAACGGACACGCAGTGACAATAATAATACAGTGTGGACACTAAGGGACAATCAACAACACAAATTATAGTGTTAACATTCAAGGAGGTGACAACAAAAGCAACAATAAGATAACAAATAAATAAACTGTTTCATTAGTATGAAATACTACAAGAGTGAACTCGAAGTGATTATTTTATACCTTGTCATAAAAAAGTGATTGTGTGATAGACTGGGTGATGTATAGCAGTGATCACTTGACTGTTTGGACTTAGTTAATAGGACATTGGAAGTGTGATCAGGAATAAATAAATTCTCTGACTTTTAACTATTTTTGAATTGATTGCTGTCAGCAATACATGTTTTTATGTGAAACAAATTTTAGCTGAATGACTTTGTATATCACCAGTGATGAGTGGACAATATGCATATACATTCTGTCAAATCATGGCCAAGAATGACAAAATAATTTAAATAACTTTGACATTGAGGGGGCTTTGATGTAAAATAAAACAAAGCAGGTAATATTTAACAATCACTTGTCAGAGTGATGACAGTACTAGCTGAGGATGTTGAATAAGGTTCTTAATCTTGTGAAGATTTTAGACTGCATTTAAATAAAATCTTTTAAAGTCAAGAAATATTGAAATATGTTTCAGAATGTATTTAAATAAAATACCATGCTTACACATTTTAAAATATTATTGTAATAATTAAATAAATTGTACTCTACAAATAATGAAATAAGGGTATGAGCAAATGTAAAATTTCAACCATTGATGATATAAAGTTACAATCGCACTTAACTGAAATTCTTTTATATTCTTCACCAGTATGTAACATATAAAAAATAATTCAAATAATAATTTAACTTTCTTGAAATTATTGAAATATTTTTATGATTAACTACAAGATAATTAATATTAATGATAACTTGCATCAATGACAAAGAACTATGTAGTGTGTTTATTGTTAATTAATAATGTATAATTTAAATTGTTCTCTTATTGGTTTTTGATTAATAATTATGGATTTTGATTTAATAACTTAATAATTGACAATTTTTCTACTTGATGATTGATAATTTATTTAAGGATTGATGATGTGTGTGAAAATTTGGTAATGCACTGATAAAAGGATTGATGTTTGATATAAAGATTTGATGATATTTTAACTTAACAAATGATGATTGTATATTATGCAATGATTTGTTGATTCTGATTTTGGATCTGTATGATTGACAATTTATAGGATGTATGATTTACTGATTGTAAGTAATGATTGTATATAACTCGATGATGTATTGAATTTTGATGATTGTACACGAGTTGATGATTAATTAATTCTTGATTTATGACTTAGTGATTGTTGATTTGTGTTTTATTGATTTTGATATATGACCTGTGTATTTTTGATTAATGATGGTGTATTATGGAATGAGTCGTTGATTTTAACTGGGAACTTGTATAATTTTTGATGATGCATTGATTTTTTGATTTATGAATTATGAGTTTTTAATTGACGATCTGTATATGATTTGGTGACTAATCATTTTTAATCAATGATTGTATGACTAGATGAAGTATAATATTTAACTGATGATGTTGAATTTATGAAGTATTGATTTTTGATTGAAAATTGTATATGACCTTTTAGTGAGTCATTGGTTTGTTAATATATAAGATATTTTCAGTGACTCATTGATTCTTAACTGACAACCATATGTAAGTTGATGGATTTTAATTTATGTTGCATTGATTTTGATTTGTAAATTTTGATTTGTGTATTATTGCTTTTGATTTATGATTTTATATGAATGGATGAGTGATTCAATATTAACTTATGATTTCTGGACTTTTAACTAACAATTTAAATGATTTGCTAATTAATATTGATCATTTAGTATTTAAGAGGAAATCATGACTTAGTGATTAACTAATGTTGATTAATGCTTGTATATAACTTGATGATGTGTGATCCATTAATTTCTGATGTATAATGTATTGTTTTTGTTTGATAATTTTTGATCCAGGACTTATGGATTTTTTTTTTTTTTTTTTTTTTTTTTTTTTTTTTTTTTTTTTGACGACTTGTATAGTTCAATGACTCATTGATTTTAATTAATAATTAGGTAGGATGTAATGACTTATTAAATTTTGATTTATGAATTTTTTAAGTTTTAATTGATGATTGTATACGAATTAGTGATTCATTGATTTGTATTGATGATTTAAATATTTTTTTATTGAGTATTGATTATTTAGGATTTAAAAGGGAATCATGATCTGTCGTTTACATGATGTGTAATATGTAATCTGGGATTATATGATAAACTAATTGATAGACTCAATCCATTCTAGATATAATAAATATTGTAAAGCTAAAACTTATCTGAGGAACAACCGACAATTTGGCGAAACATGTTGAGATCTAGATTTTTTGACTCGCACTAATCGTACATCGCAAAAAATCGGGGGGTACTGTAACAGGTCCACCAAATTGATGAATAATTTAATTAATTTAAATAAATAATAAATTATTGCATTAAAGAAAGGGATATATTTAATTGGAATAACCAATGAATGTTCAAATTATATTCGAGAATTGTTGTGAGTAAATCACCAGTCAGATAGAAAAGCAAGCAGAAATATTTATCCCAAACAGACGCTTGAAGCCATAAACACATTCCTTTCTTTGTTACCAATTCAGACATGGGTTGGGTTATTCCAGGAAAATATCGCAGTAACCAGATGTTGGACGAGTCTAGGAGGCACCGGTTGACAAAACAAGAGACACATTCAACTTATACGGTGGGTGCAAAAAAGGATCGTTAGGGCGCAGCACAGGACAGCGAACGAAAACGTATCGATAACCAATAGCAGACGACCGTTTTGTGAACTTTAAAAAAAAGGAAGCACGCGATAGGCTGACGGAATAAAGGGAGGGAGAACCACGTGCGTATTTGAAACGTATGGAAAGTGACGCCAACCGCGAGGACACTCGTGCATTCTTTTCCGAACTATCACAAGGGTAACTATGTTGAGGTCCCCAGGACTCCAACTGGTTGCACAAGTATTCAAAAATCTCATTATTTAACCTAATTAAATTCATTTTCTGTGTTCAGTAAACACATTAAAATTTACATTAAAAAACTTTTTGTGCGGTTTTAGTCCAGTTGATAGAAATAAATATGTGTTACAATGAGGTCACTCCAGAAGTGCGAGTTGCTCAGATAAGTGTAGATATAAGTCTTTTGTAAAAATGTTACCAATAATTGCTTTTTAATTATTTAATCAAAGATAAAATTTTATGTCATAACAATATTTGTCAGAAAATGAAATAGAGTAAATTTCAAATTAATGTTAATAAAATAATGTGATAAAGTAAATCTTGATTTTTTTGTATCATACAGCTCCACCGAATTACCCACATTTAAACCCTGAGATATACAAAAAGAAAAGAGTTGAATTAAATTAAAGATTTTGATTTAAAGAATGTTTTGATCAAATTAATTATGAAATTTAAATTAATGTAACATCACAAAGGTGTGAAAGGTTACGGTTTGGAGCCCAAAGTGGCGACAATTCATTTAAGAGTAATGCTTTTAATTTAATAAATTGTTATCAATTTAAATAAATAATTTAAATCAATGTAACAACCTCATTAGAGAGGGCATACGTTACACAAGTTACCTGAACACGTTTAAGATGTACATATATCTTAAATATTTGGCAGCTATAAAGGACGGACGCACACACGCACATATCGAAAACGTCCTCAAGAGAAAATCGCCCCTCCTCCGGAGCTCCCTTGAAGATCATCTCGATTACCCACAAATTACTTTTCACCCAACCATCAGTAAATAGTCACCAAACTAACATATACATTCAGGGACTTAGTTACAGTTATTCTGGTTGCTTGGCGCAGTAAATACGCCATTGATTCTTGTCTCACCTTCGGTCATTCTCAATGTTTCTTCTCGGCATTGCCCTGAAAACTTCTTTCCTCTTATGTCTCGTACTAAAGCTTACATCTCCTTCTTTCCACATAATACTATTTTTTAATTAACATTAGAGGTTGAAAATCAAGGTAGGTCTGATTTTCAATTTTAATCGTAAATTTAGTGTACAATTTAAGTACAAGTTCAATTAAATTCATTTACAAACGATAAAAGGCCACTGCATAAACTTTTAGACCTAAGACTTTTTTAAGTGTCGATAGTTTGATTAACTCCTTGATTCAACTCCCTATTAAACACCTTTGTTCGGCACAGAGAGTAGTCTAGGCCTGTAATGAACTGGAAGTATAACTAATCTCATGCTTTTGTTTAAACTATAAGTTATTAAAAGTGATTATGGTAGAGGCGACTAGTCCTTGACAAGACTGAAGGCCATGAGGCAGATGAGCCATGAATGGTCTGGACATACTGCGGTGAATCACGCGATATGACCATCCTTACCTTCAAGGCATTGAACATCCTATACAAGGCCTGCCTTTGTCCAACAAGGGAGACTTGACACGACTGAAGGCAAGCAGGCAGATGGGCCATGAATGGTCTGGACATACTGCGGTGAATCACGCGATATGACCATCCTTACCTTCAAGGCATTGTACATCCTCTACAAGGCCTGCCTTTGTCCAACAAGGGAGAAGTCCTCTGTCCTTGACATGACTGAAGGCCATGAGGAGATAAGCCATGAATGGTCTGGACATACTGTGGTGAATCACGCAATATGACGGTACAGACAATAAAGGAGATTGTTTTTAGCAACGTACTCCTGTTGATGTACAAAGAGTATTAGAGACGTCTATGTCCGGATGTGTAGACACTATACATACAATAAAGAAGAGTGTACTCAGCAACTTTCCCCTGTTGATGAACAAACAGTGTTAGAGGCGTCTATATGCGGATGTGTGGACAATATACAGACAATAAAGGAGAGTGTACTCAGCAACGTACTATTGATGTACAAACAGTGTTAGAGGCGTCTATGTGCAGATGTGTGGACACTATACATACAATAAAGGAGAGTGTACTCAGCAACGTACTGTTGACGTACAAACAGTGTTAGAGGCGTCTATGTGCAGATGTGTGGACACTATACATACAATAAAGGAGAGTGTACTCAGCAACGTACTATTGATGTACAAACAGTGTTAGAGGCGTCTATGTGCAGATGTGTGGACACTATACATACAATAAAGGAGAGTGTACTCAGCAACGTACTATTGATGTACAAACAGTGTTAAAGGCGTCTATGTGCGGATGTGTGGACACTATACAGACAATAAAGGAGAGTGTACTCAGCAACGTACTATTGATGTACAAACAGTGTTAGAGGCGTCTATGTGCAGATGTGTGGACACTAAACAGACAATAAAGGAGAGTGTACTCAGCAACGTACTCCTGTTGATGAACAAACAGTGTTAGAGGCGTCTATGTGCGGATGTGTGGACACTATACAAACAATAAAGGAGAGTGTACTCAGCAACGTACTCCTGTTAATGAACAAACAGTATTAAAGGCGTCTATATGGGGATATGTGGAATTTATACAGACACTAATTATTATTTTAATTTTATTGGGGCTGATTTTTTTCAAACAAAATTGTATTTTTTTATGTTAATAAAAGATTAAATATGTCTGACCTTATTTAAACGTAAGCAAATTGGAAATCATTTTAAAGGAGTTATCTAGCTTAGATGAATACCACAAACAGCACTTAAAAAGGGGTATCCACTTCAAAATGTCAGATGTTCAATGATTTTAATGGAAAAAAATTACGTTTACTTACCAAATATTTGTAGAGTAAATGTTCATATTGCTAACCCTCGTTCATAACTTACTTCACAAAGTTCATTGTTAGTAAATGTTCATATTGCTAACCCTCGTTCATAACTTACATCACATTGTTCATTGTTAGTAAATGTTCATATTGCTAACCCTCGTTCATAACTTACTTCACAAAGTTCATTGTTAGTAAATGTTCATATTGCTAACCCTCATTCATAACTTACATCATAATGTTCATTGTTAGTAAATGTTCATATTGCTAACCCTCGTTCATAACTTACTTCACAAAGTTCATTGTTAGTAAATGTTCATATTGCTAACCCTCGTTCATAACTTACTTCACAAAGTTCATTGTTAGTAAATGTTCATATTGCTAACCCTCGTTCATAACTTACATCACAATGTTCATTGTTAGTAAATGTTCATATTGCTAACCCTCGTTCATAACTTACTTCACAAAGTTCATTGTTAGTAAATGTTCATATTGCTAACCCTCGTTCATAACTTACATCACAATGTTCATTGTTAGTAAATGTTCATATTGCTAACCCTCGTTCATAACTTACTTCACAAAGTTCATTGTTAGTAAATGTTCATATTGCTAACCCTCGTTCATAACTTACATCACAATGTTCATTGTTAGTAAATGTTCATATTGCTAACCCTCGTTCATAACTTACTTCACAAAGTTCATTGTTAGTAAATGTTCATATTGCTAACCCTCGTTCATAACTTACATCACAAAGTTCATTGTTAGTAAATGTTCATATTGCTAACCCTCGTTCATAACTTACATCACAATGTTCATTGTTAGTAAATGTTCATATTGCTAACCCTCGTTCATAACTTACTTCACAAAGTTCATTGTTAGTAAATGTTCATATTGCTAACCCTCATTCATAACTTACTTCACAAAGTTCATTGTTAGTAAATGTTCATATTGCTAACCCTCGTTCATAACTTACTTCACAAAGTTCATTGTTAGTAAATGTTCATATTGCTAACCCTCGTTCATAACTTACATCACAATGTTCATTGTTAGTAAATGTTCATATTGCTAACCCTCGTTCATAACTTACTTCACAAAGTTCATTGTTAGTAAATGTTCATATTGCTAACCCTCGTTCATAACTTACTTCACAAAGTTCATTGTTAGTAAATGTTCATATTGCTAACCCTCGTTCATAACTTACATCACAATGTTCATTGTTAGTAAATGTTCATATTGCTAACCCTCGTTCATAACTTACTTCACAAAGTTCATTGTTAGTAAATGTTCATATTGCTAACCCTCGTTCATAACTTACATCACAATGTTCATTGTTAGTAAATGTTCATATTGCTAACCCTCGTTCATAACTTACTTCACAAAGTTCATTGTTAGTAAATGTTCATATTGCTAACCCTCGTTCATAACTTACATCACAATGTTCATTGTTAGTAAATGTTCATATTGCTAACCCTCGTTCATAACTTACTTCACAAAGTTCATTGTTAGTAAATGTTCATATTGCTAACCCTCGTTCATAACTTACATCACAAAGTTCATTGTTAGTAAATGTTCATATTGCTAACCCTCGTTCATAACTTACATCACAATGTTCATTGTTAGTAAATGTTCATATTGCTAACCCTCGTT
The DNA here is from genome assembly GCA_035578905.1 of Stictocephala bisonia. Classification (NCBI taxonomy): domain Eukaryota; kingdom Metazoa; phylum Arthropoda; class Insecta; order Hemiptera; family Membracidae; genus Stictocephala; species Stictocephala bisonia. Next base: position 30,634 of record JAQJVL010002055.1, read on the forward strand.
CATAACTTACTTCACAAAGTTCATTGTTAGTAAATGTTCATATTGCTAACCCTCATTCATAACTTACTTCACAAAGTTCATTGTTAGTAAATGTTCATATTGCTAACCCTCGTTCATAACTTACTTCACAAAGTTCATTGTTAGTAAATGTTCATATTGCTAACCCTCGTTCATAACTTACATCACAATGTTCATTGTTAGTAAATGTTCATATTGCTAACCCTCGTTCATAACTTACTTCACAAAGTTCATTGTTAGTAAATGTTCATATTGCTAACCCTCGTTCATAACTTACTTCACAAAGTTCATTGTTAGTAAATGTTCATATTGCTAACCCTCGTTCATAACTTACTTCACAAAGTTCGTTGTTAGTAAATGTTCATATTGCTAACCCTCATTCATAACTTACATCACAATGTTCATTGTTAGTAAATGTTCATATTGCTAACCCTCGTTCATAACTTACTTCACAAAGTTCATTGTTAGTAAATGTTCATATTGCTAACCCTCGTTCATAACTTACTTCACAAAGTTCATTGTTAGTAAATGTTCATATTGCTAACCCTCGTTCATAACTTACATCACAATGTTCATTGTTAGTAAATGTTCATATTGCTAACCCTCGTTCATAACTTACTTCACAAAGTTCATTGTTAGTAAATGTTCATATTGCTAACCCTCGTTCATAACTTACTTCACAAAGTTCATTGTTAGTAAATGTTCATATTGCTAACCCTCGTTCATAACTTACTTCACAAAGTTCATTGTTAGTAAATGTTCATATTGCTAACCCTCGTTCATAACTTACATCACAATGTTCATTGTTAGTAAATGTTCATATTGCTAACCCTCGTTCATAACTTACATCACAATGTTCATTGTTAGTAAATGTTCATATTGCTAACCCTCGTTCATAACTTACTTCACAAAGTTCGTTGTTAGTTTATACGACAAGCATAATTAAGAACACTTGAATTGGGGTTACTTTCCTACAACGAAATCTTCGATAATCTTCGAATATCTAGGGCCTACCATTTTCTACCGGATCAACCTTTTTAAATGCTGGTTTTAGTATTAATCTCAGCTGGAAAATCTCTTTAAAGTGATGTACATCCTATGTACATCACTTTAAGTCTTTAAGTCACTTTATGTCTTTAAACCTATTCTTACGTTTAAATATTTTTCAAACTCCTTTTGGACCATTCTCCATTGGATGTGAATAGTCATCAATTACCCTAAACAAACTATTTCTTAAGTCCAGTAGGCATTTACAAAGTTTAACTTTTATAACTTGAGATAAGAAATGAATTTTAACTTTCTAGAACAGTAACGTCTTTTCATTGTAACTTTTTAAAATTTTAAACCAGTGTCATATTTTAAAGAGCGAACCTTTTGAGGTCGGATTTGTCGGTTTATGTTCTACTACAAAAGATCTTTGGAATAGAATAGAATAATATTTTTTTTGCTAACAATTACAATAATTCCACCATAAGTTTTACAGAAAGGTTAATAATTAACTTTAATTATGATGTACTACTCGACCTATGCTCTAATTTAAGATTTTATTCTGGCTTCTTGCGGGCCATCCCTCTTAATGACAGAAAATTTTTAGTTACTTCAAAAATTAGATTTATAGGTGCAGTACTGATAAAAACAAGTTTTATTGCTTTATTTGTAATCTTTCAGCAATTATTAAGCCGTTCCGGGACATTTCTACCACATGTATTTACGTTAAATTAATGTAAAATTACTTTATAATCAGTTTGTGTGAGGTAGAAAAATATCAAATTCAGAGATCACAATAATTGGCCATATCTACATTTTAAATGAATGTTGAGATTTTTTAAGCCAATAGTTTAGTAATGTTTACCAAATTTTACTCACTGTGTCAAGTTTATAAACTCGGTTAGCACACTGTCAACAGGCTGGAGGTCAATCATTTGAGCACTTATCACATTAAAACAGGTTAGATGTGCCCCCAATATGGCATCTTTGTAATAGTACACTATTGCTTGTGTGAGTACAGTTTTGGTTAGCGGTGTCTTCGACACTATTTAAGGTACGTTTTTACTGGAGCGTCTGGTGCGATCATCGCTCAGAGATGATCGCCGAGCGATGATTGCGGCGAACTGTGTGTTTGTTATGGAGCCGCTAGCGTTGATTTTTGGCGACTGGTCCGAGAGAGCAGACATAGTCGCAGACGCTGAGCGATGATTGTTGTGTGTGCAATGTGCATATGGTTTGAGCTGTTTGTAAAGTATTGCTGGATATGGAATACAGTTTGTAGATGACTTCTTCATGTCTTCTTTTATGAAACTTAATACAAAATCAAATTTAAGTTTTTTAAAACGGAAGAACTGTGAAAACTTATACCTCATCTCCTATTAAATAGTTGTTTATTAAAATGTTAAAGAACCCTTCTTCTTGTCTTCTTTTAAAGTTGTCTTATTGCATGTTTTTCTAAACTTGGAGCATTTTTTTACTCTCTTCGTCGTCGATTTCTTCCTGCTGGTAAAATATTTAACAGTAATTGTTTTCTTTTAACCATCGCTGCAACAAAACCACTTGTTCAGTAGACAAAGGAAAATAACTCACTAATCATCGCTTCAGTCAAAACACCCCCCTTGCGATCATCGCTAGGCGATTATCGTTCGCGATGATCGCTACAGACGCTGCAGTAAAAACGTTTCTTAAGTTGCCATTACTTTCCCACTAAATAGAGTTTTCCAATGATATGTTACAAAATAAAGTATTTTGAACATTTAACATTTAAACATAATCCTCCTTACTCCTCACTTAAAACATGGATCAAAACGGTTTAATCGGAAGAAGAAATAAAAACATATGTACAGTATATTAGTGGTTTCATATCGATATCTCAATGAACAATTTATATTCTGCAGAAGTGTATCAAGACTTATTTTCGACTCTGAATAGGTGTCAAATAGATAATATTTATTAAAGACTAAATTACTTTGAAATAAAAAAGAAAAACAATCAAAATCTTATTATTTTCTTGTACAGTATTCAACATGAGATCGCCAATAACATACGAACCTTTCAGTGTTCCTCGCCACAAACAGTGGAATGCTTGTAACTGAAATACAGGTGGGTAGGTTCAATTAACAATTGCACATTCCAGGTGTTGGATTAATAAACGGTTGCGATACTGGACAAATCCCAGACTTGCAACAATCTTAGACCAATATAAGCAACATGTGGTCAACCATCAACGTAAGGCACTAACCATCAACTTGTGACACCAATCATTAACATGTGTCACCAGCCACCAACGTGTGGCACCAACCATTAACTTGTGGCATCAACTATCAACGTGTGGCACTAACCATCAACGCGTGGAACCAACAATCAACGTCTGACACCAACCATCGACTTGTATTACGAACTATTAACATATGTCACCAGCCATCAACATGTGGCAACAACCATCAAAATGTATGTCACCATCGACGTATGTCACCAACCACCAACTTGTGTCACCAATCATTAACGTGTGGCGACAAACTTTACATTTAGCACTATTAGTTTTATTGGCTTCGAATGCTGTCTGGTTACTTGGTTACTAGCCTGTACTAGACGTATAATGCACCTAGCGTACCTTTCAATGTTGATTATAAAAAACAAAATTGGTCAAGTTAAACCCAATATTTTGTTATCCTTAACTTTACACATCATACTTCAGTAAGCTCTGTGTCACTTTTAACTTTTCACTTACAATTTAAAATAGTGTGTGTCTCGTAGAGAGTCTCTGATACAGAAATGCTTTAACACAGGAAATAGAATGGATCTGACCTTGTAATATATTAGGTTTCTTGTAAAATCCAAATTAAAAAAAACCATACTGAGAGCAATAAATTCAAACTGTTTTATTAGTCAGGAAAAACTGTGGACTCAGTTGTATGGCCTATAGGTATTGTTGTATACAACTATAGATTTCTCAAATTTGTAACGTAACATGCCTTTCAGTCTTATGAGCAGAAAATAATGAAGCTGAAGTCCATATTTCTATTACTCAGCAACGCTACAGTCTCTAAAATGCATCGACCTGAAATTAAAAATATTTGTGTAATCCATAGAATGTGGCCTTCAGCCTTGAGCGCAGGAAACAAGGTGGCCTTAAGCACGTACTTTTTATATTTCTAATCATTAAATCGACGTTTGTTGTGGCAAGGGTTATAATTTGGCAGCATATGTTGCATCAGCTGTGGGCCAGGTGGTCGCCGCGTGTCTGTCCGTGCCGCCAGACATCCCGGGCGCATCTCCTTTAAATAATTATTAATGTAATGTATAATGTGTTTTTCGTTAAATACTTCCACGCGTTTTTTGTACTGTTTCGTTTTGTTTGAGTTTTACACAATTGTTCACAGTGACTAATTATAAAATAGATAGCGAAGGAAGCGCGCGTATCAGCAGTATTGCTAGAAATATGTTTAAACCAATCTATAACATCTAAAACAAACTTACAAAAAAATTGTTTTCAAAATGACTTGGCATTATTTAAAATTAATTGACAATACTTTTATTTTAATACGTCACTACTTACCGCAAACACTCTTGGCGTCAACCTCCTAATACTCCAAAATTTATGAGTGGACATTTTTGTTAATACCAAAGGAAATAAATCTGAAAACCACCCAATGCAAATTTAAATAAAAATATATCTATAAACATTCGGAATGTAAGAGACTAAAAATTGAATGTAGTCTAATTCTCAATAAAAACAAGTAAAAACTACACAGTGGTCAGGATGTATAATCAAAGACCTTTTACTGTCAAAGAGCCTATTGAAATGGTTTAGGATAATTATCTGTATTTCCATATAGCCCAGGAATATTAGCGCAAAAAAGTGGTTTGGTATTAGCCCCTAAAAATTGCTCGAGAGCTGTAAGTCGTTTTAAACCCTTTGGGGGTACTGAATAACGGGTATCTCAGTTTGTCACGGTTTCTAGGTTGTGCTTCATTTTGAGAGCCTAAAAACCACGAAATTTTCGCACATTTTCAGTATTTCACTTATAACTCGAAAAGTACGGATCCTACAGAAGATTATAATCTTATTGTTTTTAAAGAACAATATATTTTGCGTCAAATAATGTTTTAAAAATTGAAATCTGTCCATCCGTTCAGCCGCAATCACCCGTCCAAAATGGGTGATTTTTACAAACTTAGCTTGAAAGTTGATAACAATTTTCTAACGCCTGCAGGTCGAAAAGTAATGCACCTGTTGAAAAATGACATAGAATTAAACTTATAGAAAATGTAATTAATTGTAAATCAGATAATGTTTGTAATTTGAAATTAATTTGCTCATTTCCGTGCTGAGATACCAATTATGTTTTATAAATATTGACACATAATTAAAAGAAAGCCTAATAGTAGTTGCCCTTGGTATAACACTAACTGACGTTTAAATTAAGACTAAGAAATTTTAGTTAGAAATTTGGTCAGAGGATGACAAAAAAGTCCCGGAACAAACTGGTTTAGTAAATAAAGAGAGCTTATTTTAGAAAAAAGAAATAAAGTGTGAACCTAAAGAATGTCCAAATAATCCACACAGCGTTGATCGCCCTCCTTAGAAAATATTGTCTACTGTCATGGGCTAAATTGTCATTTAATGTGAAATCTGCAGATTTACCATTAGATATTAATGTAATGTTTACTTAATTTTTGTTGAAACATTGATTTTTTGCAGGGTACTCAAAATTTTCGACTTTTCCCAAAATGTTCGGCTTTTCTCAAAATTTTCAGAATGAGTGGCGAACGTGTCCGTAGCGCAAAATATCCGCCAAGTCAGTCAAACGCAGGTGACTTCATCTGAACTCAAAACTTCTTACTTTCTTTCATTTTTTTCAAGCAAAAGTGAATGCAATAAACTGAATTTAAACTGAAGTAATTTTAAATAATTGAGGACAAACTTTATTCACTTCATATATTCATATCTTTATTTACCAAGTTTCCGATTGTTTAGGACCACAAGAGCACGGTTCCTATTTCTCATTTTAATTATACCACTATCCAGTAGCACTCTTCAATGAGAATGGAATAATGAGGAAGACAACAAAATCAGATATCTACAAACGTTTCCTTATGAGTTCGTTTTGTATGACGGTTATTGCACCGTGTTGTGTGGAACACCGGGGAAAAGTTTTCGACAGTAATCACAAAGTACTTGAACTACGTTCAAAGTAATTTTGGAATAAACTGTTGTATTGTCTTCGATAGGTAACCTGAGACTTTCGAAAAAAGTTCCAAGTTAGCTGAAACGAGCCGTAGAGGTCGAAACGTGTCATCTCCTGTGATATTTGATGATTTAATGACCGCAGCGATTCCTTACCATCGAAAACGACAAGAAACACATATTAGCGATGATCATGGACAAGTTCATAGGTGCAGGCATTCAAGTTAGACAGGCCGTTGAGGATGCAGATACCACGGTTGTTGCTACTGTGGTGAAAAGATACAGGCATTGAGGGAATTTGTTCGTTGTGGGAGAGGACATAGATAGAGGACATAGACTCGGGTACGTGTGCCCGTTTTGCTGACTGACCAAATATTACTTAACAGCGAAGTTCAGTCACAGTTGATTAAAACGTATTCCTAATGGAACGTGCGAAGGTCAATCAGCAAACCAGCATCTATAGTCATAAAAACAGCAACCTGTCCTTAGATGCTAAACGACATATCTTGTTTCTCATGAGTTCAGCGGCTGTGACACGACTCCTTCGTTAATTGACTATGGCAAGGTCAAATTCGTCCAAACTCTTGCCAAAAATCCTGATCTCCTAAGTGTTGCCAAAATTTGCCTCGACCTCAAAGCCACTCCTGACCAGGTAGGTGATGCTGGACCGAAACTCATTGCATCAATACTGCATTAAACACGCAGGCAACAGTGGGCAGTTTCTCAATCAAATAAGAAGTCAACTCCTCAAGGGGTCCTCTTAAAAAACACTTTCAAGTTAACGTCATTGTCTACTACTAAACTGGCCCCTCACCAACATTCCTCCAGGGACCTTTTGCAGGTGCAAATGTGGAGAACCGAGAGATGAACCTAGAGCAATAGGGATGGAAATCCACCCAAGGTGGTTTGATGCCTGTTCAAACCACGCATCCCTCAGTAAATTGCCTACCCAATAGGTTACAAAAATACATGCTCCTGCAGAAAAGTTGTGCTCAAGTGCTCAGCCATTTGTGCCCACTGCAAGGGTCATGCATTCCTCGATTCGGTCAGCGAGATACACGAAATTACCATCAACTCTTCGGAATTCCCGAATAAAGACGAAGTTTATCTGGAGACAAATGAAGGAGAGGAAGCTATAGAATAAGAGAAAGAGCGTGCAGATTAAGAGAATGAAGAAGCCGGACCCTCTAAAAGAAAGTGAACCAGATAGACGTGATACATGGTAAATTATGACAACGAAGAATTCACAATATGCAGTATAGCAATTCCTTATCAACAGTATAATATAAAACTCTTGTTCTGCCTAAAGAGTTTTATCTACTGAAATGAGGGACGGGCCAACAGAAGAGGACAGCTACCACAATTGGCCCATGATAATTATAAGAATTATTATTTGTTACTATAACTCCCTGTTAGTTGTAAATTGTTATCACTTTTTTTAATATTTATCGAATAAATACTTTTATATAAGGACCAACTCTCTCAATTTCTCTTCCCTGCTCTATTTTTCTGTAACCGTCTGGTGAGTCATTAATGATTTATGGTTGCCTTGTAGTCAAAGCTTGGTATTATGATTTATTGAATTTAAATTGTTAAATGAGTTGTCTAAATTTACTGTTACTTGATAAAAATGCAAGAAAGTAAGAAGTTTTGAGGTCAGACAAAGTTTCCTGCGTTGGACTGCTTGAGCAAAGATTTGGCGCTACGGACACTTTCGGATCAAGCAGTGTCCCGTATATCAAGCAAGTGCCCATATATGATCTTCCCATTCATATATGGGCACTGGGAAGAGAAAATTTCAAATTACAAAAAGCATCTGATTTACAATTACTTTTTAAAAATTTGATCCTATAACATTTTTCAATCGGTGCAGTCCTTTTCGACCTATATGCGTTAGAAATTGATGGTTGTCAACTTTTAAGCTGTTTGTAAAAATCACCAATTTTTGACGGGTGATTGCCGATGGACATATTTCAAAGTTTAAACCTCACTTAAAGCAAGATTTATTTTTCTTTAACAATAAGATTAAAATTTTCTGTAGGATCCGTACTTTTCGAGTTATAAGTGAAATACTGGAAAAGTGCAAAAATGTCTTAGTTTTTAAGCTCTCAAATCTGAAGCACAACCTAGAAACTGTCGCAAACTCAGGCACCCGTTATTCAGCACATCCAAAAGTGTTTAAAGCGACTTCCAGCTCTCGAGCAATTTTTAGGAGCTAGGCCACTAATATGCCTTGGCTAATAATATTTTTAACAGAAAATAATGATAAATTATAGATCTTTTTGTGAAGAAAGGTGAAAAGTATTTACTCGTTTGATGAGGTAGGTTTAGTTGGTAAGATGTTCAAAAGCTACCTATGGTAAGTTGTTCATAAGATGCCAAACTATAGTCCGAATAAAACAACGTTGTTATTTTATTCAGACTAGTGGCTACGCGCCACTGGTCTGAAATGACAAAACTCTGATCTTTAATTTGCTATAAAACTTAAAATAAGTTAGCAATAATTTTCAAACTAATTGTATAGTGTCCACCATGTTTTATTATTTAAGAAAAGATTATGCTGGAGATTTTCTCTAAACTAATTTGCTTTTAATTGTGATATTTGTGTTTAAGAACATGTTTTCATGAGTGAAATTGCGCGTGAGTTATCTTTAACGACAGGTAGAATAACTGTAGCGAGAATAATAATAATAAAATAATTTCTTGTGGAAAGATGACATTTTTATACATTGTAATTAGTTTGGTGTAAATTTCATTTAATAATTCAAAAAAGTTAATGATAAATTAAATATGTTGTAAACCTTAGCAAACTCGGGATCGACTAACGCTAGACAGCGTTTCTTTAAACTCGGGATCGACTAACGCTAGACAACGTTTCTTTAAACTCGGGATCGACTAACGCTAGACAACGTTTCTTTAAACTCGGGATCGACTAACGCTAGACAACGTTTCTTTAAACCTGAATTAATTGTGTTATTTAAGTGACACTAAAATCGTACTCTCGTAAATCAAATAAAATTGTCATCAACTAGGAAGAAAGGTTCAGTAGTTTTCAAAATTAGATTGTCAACAAGGCGGTGGCGATAGGCCTACCACACGCGCTTTGTACTCGATAGTCAGCTCTGCCCTCTTCCATTGCAAACACAAGGCTTTCTTGTGAATTACTAATAGAACATTAACTAAAATTTGAAATGGCCTAAATATTAGAATTGCACTAAACACTGATAATTATATATACACTGAATCTTATAACATTATTGTCACATCTAAAATAACAAAACTTGTAATATCAATAAAACTAAATTACTTTAATAAAAATAAACTGGTGATTAAACTATACCAAGAACTGTTAAATCGTTTAAGATCTGAACACGAACACGCCTCAAAGTCAAAAGTCAACAAACTCACCTTATTTCTTACTGTAGAAACATTTCTCATCTGGAAATATCGTCAATCTATTATTGTTAACATTAATTAACGCTTGGGCTGAACATCCGGTCTATTCTTTCCCTTGAGCGGAGTATACCTTAAGCGTCCAACACAGCCTCCGTGTAAACAAATTATAGAGTTACTTCATCAACTCTTCATTATTTTGTTTGCGTGTTTTATTAGTGCTACAGTATTATTTTAGTAATACATAAGTAACACAGTTAATGTTTGCTCAAAGAAATATTGTCTAGCGTTTGTCGTTACCGAGTTTGCAAGGGTTTACAAAAAAAATGTATTTCTCATTAACTTTTTTGAATGATTAAATAAAACTTATACCAAATTAATGACAATGAATCAAACTGTCATCCATCCACAAGAAAATATTTTATTATTATTATTCTCGCTACAGTGACAGGTTAAAGATGAATCACGTGCAATTTCACTCATAAAAACGTGTTCTTAAACACAGATATCACAATAAAAAGCAAATTAGTCTAAGCAAAATCTCTAGCATAATTTTTTCTTAAATAATATAACATGGTGGACACTATACAATTAGTTTGAAAATTATTGCTGGATTCTTCCCTGGAATTTATTAAGGAAGAACTGAAAAAAAGAAATGAAAACAACAGATTTTTGAACGGTCAAGTGAGTTGATCACCTCGCACTACAGCTAATTTTTTTATCTTTAAGTTGTACTTTTTTTATAATACAGTATAGAGAGCCAAAAAAGTCGGTCTCAGCTGATTACTAACAGCTGATTGAGTTCATTGAGATCCTCATTTCGTTACTGCTTCTAGCAAAATATAAGTTCTAAATTACATTGTTTACATTATAGCCTACCGTAGGAACTACAATAAGACTCATGGTTGATGGCCTGCGAACAGCGCATGCCTGATAGATTTTTTCCCCCACCACGCACTGTCATATGTTCTTAGTATATTCACTGCTAGGAGTAAGATCTGCCATCACAACAATGATCCCATTTGCCACAATGTTTACATTTGATCTGCTTTTGTGTTGTTTAATCAATTGAGTTACGATTGAGGTATTCTTAATAGTTTAAATGATAGAATAATTGCCAGTTTCACCAACATAATTAAATTTGTTCTAACCACAGTTCAAATATTTTACTATAATTGATTGAATATGTTTTGTACGGAACTGTACCTTGCAATTCACTGCCACTGTAGGGGAACTGTGGTGGGAGAAGTAAACATTCTCTCCCCTCCACACGCCATTTAGTTTGAGCTTATCAATACTTGACTGTATTGCATTACGTATAATATACAGTATATTACGCTTTGTACAGGAAAATACTTCCTCGCTAATAAATATTTCATTTTTAGCCGAGTTTTACCTTGTACGTGACGCAGAAGTACGTCATAGGAAACATACCTTAACGTGCGCATTGTAAACATGAGAGGATTTTCTAAATAGGTAAAGTTTGTGATCCAGTACTGGTTTAAATCATGCCTAACTCTCGCTTACAAAACTGGATATAACAATCTTAATTCATGCAAAATGTTTTCATTAAACTGATCTATTTGTATACTGTACTTACATCAAACGATTGGTTTTTGTTTTTTTCTTTTAAATTTTTTTTGGACTCATCCTCTGAAAATATTTCCTATTATAATGTAATTCATTTGTCATATAACAAATTGAAGTACAGCATTTTAGAATAATTTACTTTGTGTTTAGATTATAGGTACTTTGATACTTCTTTATTTAGAAAAAAATGTGATAAACTAAAACTACTTGTTTTGATCTAAATACTTTATTTTCTTACAGTTTTATCTACTTATTAAAGCCAGCCAAACATCCCAATCTTAAAAGTAGAAGTTATCTTAAATTTTCAAAATGGAATAACTTTTTCATTCTAATTATTGTATTTTTCAACCTACAGTCATGCAAGCATTCATATGTGTTTTAAAAATACCATTAAGTATTATATCTATAAATCTTAATACAGAAACCACTGAAATAATAGATTAGTTTGTAATGTTCTTTTTTTGGTGATAACAGCTTCCTATGGCTTTTATCCATAATTAGACGGCGTATGGAGAAAAAAAATCATTAATAATATTCGTGTCCATACTTTCAGGAAGAAAAATTGAAATATAATTACATGATAACAGTGATAATGATTTGCATTATACAAGTACATATTTTTTTTAGTTTGCACATTTAAAAACATAGGATTAACAATTTAAAATTGCAGTATTCTGAATGTTTATATACTTCAGTCAATAAAATTGATTCGGTTCAGTTAATGAAATAAAACCAATGTTGCTAAATTAAAATTAGGTAATGCAGAAATAAGTAAACGGGATCAAACTTAGAACAGCTGTGCTGAGTGAACATCAGCTTCTGCACGCAGTCCAAACCATGTGGGGGCATATGCATGGTTCCTAAAACAACTTCAACTTGTTTAGTATAAATTATTAATTTGACTTGTATTTTACTGTATTGTGCACTTAAATAAAAATGACGTAACCTCCAATCAGGCACTGCACCTTGGAATTTTGTTTTCTCCTCAATTTTGTCAGAAATTCAGTGTATAGCAGGTGGCATTCAATTGATTATATTCATATGAGTTTGTGTATGTGTGCGAGTGTGTATTTAGTACAATATAGATTTCAGTATTTATATCTATGCTTGAGAATGTGTACATGAAAAAATTTATGTAGTTGTTTATTTATGTACATGTACTCTGTTACGTTTTCAAGTAGAATGTCTTTATTTTATAGAACATGTATATTATTCATCAGCTTGGCATGGGTTAATCTGATACGACTATGATGTAATTAAGTTTGAACAATTACCTGCATTATCTGTATTTTTGTATGATCTGTAATTGTGTATTGTCTGTATTTTTGAAAAAAATTAATTGAATTGAAAAACTTCTGCACCCATTTGCGGGCGTGTGCATTCATGATTCATCAGCTTATGCACGCAGTCCACGCCATGTGGGGCGCGTGGATGGTTCATGATACAACATCAACTTGTGCACGCAGTCCACGCCATGTGGGGCGTGTGCATGGTTCGTGATACAACATCAGTTTTTGCACGCAGTCTACGCCATTTGGGGGCGTGTGCATGGTTCATGATACAACATCAATTTGTGCACGCAGTCTACGTCAGTTGGGGGTGTGTGCATGGTTCATGATACAACATCAATTTCTGCACGCAGTCTACATCATTTGGGGCGTGTGCATGGTTCGTGATACAACATCAACTTGTGCACGCAGACTACGCCATTTGGGGCGTGTGCATGGTTCATGATACAACATTAACTTGTGCACGCAGTTTACGCCATTTGGGGGCGTGTGGATGGTTCATGATACAACATCAACTTGTGCGTGCACGCAGACTACGCCATTTTTGGGCTTGTCCATGGTTCATGATACAACATCAACTTGAGCACGCAGTCTACGCCATTTGGGGGCGTGTGCATGGTTCATGATACAACATCAACTTGTGCACGCAGTCTACGCCATTTTTGGGCTTGTCCATGGTTCATGATACAACATCAACTTGTGCACGCAGTCTACGCCATTTGGGGGCGTGTCCATGGTTCATGGTACAACATCAACTTGTGCACGCAGTCTACGCCATTTGGGGGCGTGTGCAAGGTTTTTGTTACCTTAAAAATTTTACGCTTTTACTTTACATTAGCTTTACGTACCTCACAAGTAACTAAGTTTTATATTTCAGTATTCATACGCCAGTGGCATTATTACTTAGCATTACTGATACATCTGTCATATTTAACAAGTGATCTATTCAGCATTGTTTTATTTTATCTTCTTTTGATGTTTACATTATGTATTCTAAATAAGTGAGTTAGTTTAATGCTTGTGAATTTAATGTAGGTATATAATAATTGGCGACGAGGACAATTGGTTATTTCTTCAGTTTATTTTTACAACGGTTACATTTACTAGTTCAATTAACTAACTATGGCACACTTACAAGGAAATGAAACTTGAAAGTGAGCTCAAGAAAGCAAGGGCCGTTGTAAAGTGTCAGTTGCCCAAAGCTGGATTGCTGGAATGTTTGTCTTGTGCTTCAGTGACATTGTCAGGACAAGACTTAATGTGTTGAGTACTTATTGGGAACGCTTTGAACTTATTCAGCACAACATTGAAATGAAAACAGAAGAAGAAATGATTAACAATGAAATTACATACATGACTGACATGGAGGATGTATATTTCAAATTAGTGGATTCATTACACCTTCGATTGACTGAACTGGAACAAATCAATGAAGCAGAAGAAATACTGCAACATATCAGACCACACAATAGCGAAACTCAGAACTTGCGGCCACTTATTTCTACGATTTCATTCACCCCTTTTCAAGATGATGAAACATTCAAGAACTTTAGAAGACGCCTGGACGTTTTTCTTCACCTACACGGCCAAAAAATGAACCTCAAAGATAAGGTATACACTTTGCTTCATGCCTTACATCAGATAATAGGAGATCTTTATGCGTCCCATATACTCCTCTAGAAAGGTCATCTCCAGAATTAGTGGGAATGTTAACAGATTACGTTGATCCATAGCAAAGTATTTGGGCTTTACAATATAAGTTTATGTCAAGGATACAGGAGCTTAATGAAACAGTTAAGATTTACTCTGTTGAGTTGCAGAAACTTACTTTTGATTGTAATTTTAGCTGTGAATCCTGTCATAAATCGATTGCTAACACACAATCGTATACGTTCATAACAGGTTTAGTTAATACAGATATCAGAGTCAAGTTGCTTAAGGACAAAACACATACATCTTACCTAGATGTTGTCATGCAGACACAGTTATGGAAATAACAAACAACGAAAGCACTCTTTCAGAATCGAATAAAATTAAAACAGACACTGTTGTACACCAAATCGAAGACAAATACAGAACAAATAAATTACACATAACACCAAATAAAATGCCTACACTATTTAAATCACAAATAAAACACCTTCACCCCTTTTCGAATACCTTAAAGGGAAATGTTACAGATGTATGTCTCAAAACCATAGGTAACAACTGTAAGTTTGCTTCTAAAATATGTCATAAATGAAAGAAACAGGGACATTTATCCATTGTTTGTTTAGGAAATAAAAGTACAAGGGTTCGCCAAGCCGAAGTCGATTCCTTTGATAACAGTCAAGATGATAATCACGAGATTTTCAAATTCAAAGATAACAGAAATAGTGACAAAATCATTATTGATGTATCAATAGAAGGTAAACAAGTTCAAATAGAACCAAACACAGGTTCTGCAATAACCACTCTGCCATACTCTGCTTTTAAGGAACTTGACATAACAGGAAGATGTTTCATACCCAAGTACAACTACAAACTTACACTCGTGAAATTTTAAACCAAATGGGGTTGTTTTTGTGCATTGTACATATAAATACCAGCAGTTTACAGGTAAACTTTACATCGAAGATGAACACCTAGACTCAATCTTTGGTCTAGACTGGTTGGGTGAGGTTCAGTTAGCTGAAGCTAAAGGCAATATACATCAGCACTCAAAAGGGAGCAGTCTTGATGGATTACTAGAAAAATTCAAGGACATGTTTGAACCTGGTATCGGCAAAATACCTGATCAACTTGGACACTTCCAACTGATTGATGGGGCTCGTCCAGTGTTTATGAAGCCTAGACCTGTGTCGAATGCCTTGAAACTAAAAGTCGAGCAAGAACGTAACGTTTAGAAGAAGCAGGAATAATTTCAAAGACTCAGGAATCCGAGTGGGGAACATCTATCGTTCCGGTTGTCAAGCCTAATGGAGATGTCAGAATATGCGCCGACAATGGATACAATGGTCCAAAGCTATCAAACAAAATTTAGTTAATTTTTGGTTTACTACTTACCATTGGTTATTTTATTACTAATTTTTTTTTTGTTTCAGTTTTTTTTTTTACTTAGAGACTGTTGGATTAAACAACATATTTAGCTTATTGTGAGAAGAAAATATGCCAACAGGTTAACATAAAATGGAGTTTTAAAAATGTATAAATAAAAATATCGAAACTATAAGTAGTAAATTAGTAAAAATGTAACAGATTTTTTCATTTGCTATAAGGTCTTATAACAGTTTATATATTGTACCATTTCAAAGTGTATCGTGCCAGAAGGGAAGCGTGCTGTTCCAATATCTTCCTTTTGTTGCCTTGGTTTTATTTAGCTGTAGATTTTTCAAATTTCAAATGAATGGAGAAGAGGGGGCCTTTTGTAGTAGTGCTCTTGCAAAACCTACAAGAGGCTGCAGGACCTTTGTCAAGGAGGGTCTGCTTGAAACGAGTTCAAGGACGAATGTTCAAAATACTGTAGCGGGGCACCTTCAAGTAAAAATGTCATCAATATGACAACGAGGCTTACATATACTGTAATCAATAATTATAAATAATGTGCAATGATGTATCGTGTGGAGTAAGTTTAAAAGGTAATCAGTAGTGAATCTATCGCGTAATAATATTGATATGCATTTATACACTTAATGTTTTTAATAAGTAATTTTTAAGTATTGTAATTAAGAATGTTGATTGCTTAACGTTTCTCAATTTATTAATTAAATGTTTTTGATATAATCACTTAAAATTGTTCTAATTTAAACAAATAGTTGAAACGAAAACCCCAGTAAATTCTAAAAACTAAGAAGTGATGAACATGAAGACTCTGCAGAGGCTGAGTCACCCATATTGATTTTAATCCTATAAGAACAATGTTATTTTCGAACCGAATATACGACCACATTTACAAAAATGTAACAGTTATTTTTAACAGTTTTTCCAAAAAAATTACATTTGATCCAGAATAAAATTGCAAGTTAGAATTGCTGAATAATCAGTTAAATATGTAGAACAATTATTTAAAATATTTAGTTCGAAGTTTTTATTTTAAACTATTTTTAAAACTAGGTGTATGTATTCAAAATATCAAAAGCAAACTCAATACGCAATATGATAACGTTTAAAATGACACCTCATACACAACTTTTGGTCAATAAATAACGAACAAAATACGGTTTCGCAAATAACATTGTTCTTATGGGAATAAAACCAAACCAACATGGCCGACAGCCTCTGCATACTCTAAAGCATCTATTCAAGAATTTATAAAAATTTAATGTTGGCTAAATCTTAAAAATTTGCTGATGAAGCAAGAATTTGCCAATCCCCCCTCCCCACAACATACTTTGAGAAACAACAACTGTGCATTTATTTGTAGACGACCGACTCCTTTATGATTCCGTTTCATCTCAGGTATTTGTTTGACATAAAGGGCCTTTTATGACAGGTTGTAAACAGGGATTCGTAAAACTTAAAAAATATAGAAACATTTCTAAAGTCACATAATATGAGGCAAGAAATAATCAAATAATGCTTCAAACAATTAACCTCCCTTGTGAATCAGGGGATGTTTTAGACCGAACAAAGTCTTAACCTTAATTATATAAAGTACGTTGATTATTCGTTTAAGTGGCCGTTTTCCAAATCGCCAAGTCGTGTACGGTTCTTGTTTATTATTATAATGAGTTATAGTGATCACTGCAGATTAATAAAGGTCCAGTCTAGTGGATCTTAAGTTGATGTTATGACTTTGAATAATCATCAAGAATAACTTGTAAATTTTCACATATTTAACTCAAGAAAATTTATATTAATAATCAATGTTTTACAAACGCTAACTAGAACAGTGCTTCACTTATTAAATTACACTTCAAGGGTTTCGATAAGACTATTATTGCAGATCAAATCATTGAAACAGAAACCTATGTTTTGGGGGTTTTTCGTGGAGGAAAACGACCCCCACGTGAATATTTCCATAGGTAGAGGTTGGAGTCGGCTCAACCACCCCTACCTCCAATGTACATGTGTCGTCAGAGACCAGCGGATGGTCAAGGTCGCCGTGTTGTAGTCGAAGGGCTATGAGAAAGAGGTTGCGAAAGGTCCAGGCCACATCTGCCGAATGTTGAGGATGCATAGTTGAGCTCTGGTATAGCATTATAGGAATTAGTATAACCGAGCTTAAGAAACAAGTGGATTTATAAAAAATGTAAATGCTTTTATGATACCGTAGTAAAAAAGAAGTTTTATTTTGACATGTCTATGAAATAATTATGCCCAATTATTTCAGAGGTAATTGTAGTCACATGTTATATAGATAAGTTTTGTTGTTCTAATAGTCATTGTACTATGTTCATTCACAGATTGTACAAGTAGCCTACAGCCTTTGAGTTGAGCTTATCTATTAATTTTCACTTAATGGTCACCATCAAAGTTGTCACTACTCTGTACTAACACAAATCTATTATAGTAGTGTTCTCACGTGAAATTGAGACATTTCATTCAGCCAATAAAAAGGAATTATTTGAATCAGACCTCATGGCAGTGCTGTCAAGAGTAGTGTATTTTTGTATGATGAGTGGTCGTGCTGTCAAGAGTAGTGTATTTCTGTATGATGAGTGGTCGTGCTGTCAAGAGTGTTGTATTCGAGTATAAATAATCAGAGACTGCGCTGTCAAGAGTTGTGTATTTTTGTATGATGAGTGGTCGTGACAAGAGTTTTGTATTTGAGTATAATAAGTGGATGTGCTTTCATGTGCTGTCAAGGGAGTTGATTTTATGTTCTGCTCAATATATAGTCCGAATAAAATAACTTTTTTACTGGCGGAACGGCCTCTCGCCACCGGTCTAAAATGACAAAACTCTGAGCTTTAATTTGTTGTCAGACGTAAAATAAGTAAGCAATAATTTTAAAACTAATTGTATAGTGTCCACCATATTATATTCTTTAAGAACAAATTATGCTGGAGATTTTGATTAAATTAACTTGCTTTGTATTGTGTCTAAGAACACGTTTTTGTGAGTGAAATTGCGCGTGAATCGTCTTTAATCTGTCACTGTAGCGAGAATAAAAATAAACAAATAATTTCTTGTGGTCGGATGACAATTTGATTTATTGTGATTAGATTGGTATAAGTATCATTTAATAATTCAAACGAGTTAATGAGAAATTAATGTCTTTGTAAACCCTTGCAAACTCGGAAACGACAAACGCTTGAAAACATTTCTTTGCGCAAACATTAACTCTGTGTTATTTATGTATTACTAAAATAATACTGTGACATTAATAAAATATGCAGAAAAATAACGAAGAGCTGATTAAGTAATTCCATAATTCGTTTACACGGAGGATGTGTTGGACGCGTAAGGTATACTCTGCTCAAGGGAAAGTGTAGACCGGATGTTCAGCCCGAGCGTAAAATAATATTAACAATATATCTAAGATATTTCCAGATAAGAAATGTTTCTCCAGTAAGAAATAAGAAAAGTTAATTGACTTTTGACTTTGAGGTGTGTTCGTGTTTAATTCTTCGTCGATTTTTAAAGTGCTTAGTATAGTTTAATCTTAATCACTAGTTTTTTTTATTACAGTAATTTAGTTTGAGTGATGTTACAAGTTTTTTATATATGTGTGACAATAATGCTATAGGATTCAGTGTATATATAATTATCAGTGTTTAGTGCAATTCTAATATTTAGACCCTTTCAAATTTTAGTTAATATTCTATTAGTAATTGACAAGAAGTGTTTGAAATAGAAGAGGCTAGAGCTGAGTGACTGTACAATGTCCGTATGGTATCACCGCCGCCTTGTTGACAATCTAGTTTTGAAAAATCCTGAATCTTTCTTCCTAGTTCAAGAAAACTATTTAATACAAGACTACGATTATAGTGTCACTTAAATAACACAATTAATTTAGGTTTAATGAAATGTTGTCTAGCGTTTGTCGTTACCGAGTTTGCAAGGGTTTACAAAAAAATGTATTTCTCATTAACCTATTTGAATTATTAAATGAGACTTATTCCAAACTAATCACAATGAATCAAACTGTTTGTCCATCCACAAGAAATTATTTTATTATTATTATTATTCTCGCAACAGTGACAGGTTAAAGATAACTCACGTGCAATTTTACTCATAAAAACGTTTTCTTAAACACAAATATCACTATAAAAATCAAATTAGTTTGAACAAAATTTCCAGCATAATTTTTTCTTAAAGAATATAACATGGTGGACAATATATAATTAGTTTTAAAATTATTGCTTACTTATTTTAAGTTTGACAGAAAATTAAAGCTCAGTGTTTTGTCATTTCAGATCAGTGGCGCGAGGCCGTTCCGTCAGTTATTTTATTCGGACTATAGACCTAGTATATAGGCTACCACAAAATAGCATTAAGCTAGAGGGACAAGTTAAGAATCTGAACGGTATAATATAAAACATGCCTAACTTTTCTTCAATAAATAAAATAAATTTAAAAAATATGTAGCTGTGCTGTCATATGCTGTCAAGAGTGTTGGATTTGTGTATGATAAGTGGCTGTGCTGCCAAGAGCTGTGTATTTGAGTATGATAAGTCTTTGGGCTTTCAAATTCTTGTGATTGTGTTTGCCTTGGTAGGCCAGTTGTTAATTAGGTGGTAAATTTAGTTGTTAGTGAAATAGTAAACTTACGTGTTTCTGTTAGTGGTCAGAACGATTTCATGCAACTATGTATGAAGAATACTTACTTGTTGTTGCATGTTTGAATATTCAAGTCTGTTATGAACGATTTTAAAACATAAAATATATAGTTTACATGTCAAAATGTTATTTATTTATTTATTCACAAATGTTACCGGTAAATTATATTAATGCCCTTCAGAACCGTCAAGTTGGGATTGACTCAATTTCAAGTTGTGTGCAATAAGGGAACTAGTAAAACTAGAAGAAATTATCTGGAATGAGCTTATTTGACAATCATGGAAACGGTCACGTGTTCCGTTAAGGCTGCACTAGGTTTACCACCTACAGTGGTGCACGCGGCGAGCACTGCAGCACGGCCTTGGTTCTGTCGACAGCTATCCTGCTCTACAACAAACCATAATAACAAAACGTCATGTAGAAAATAATAATTACAAAGAAAACGTTATAAAGCTTCAGGGAAGGCATCACAACTTTCTGCAGTCAACAATTATTACTTAGGGAAGTAGCATTAGTGTTAAGATTTTAATGTATTGTTGTACGTAAATAGAGAACGAAAAGTATATAATTTACATAAAATATATATACCGGGTGACCTTCGTTATAATTTCTTTATTGGTAATTGTAGAACTATAAAACTTTAGCGTTTCGTCATTGGTATTGTTTCCTACATTATGACACAAAATTCATTCGAACCAGTCCTTTCAAGCCTTTATTATTTTGAATATAATAGAATAGAATAATATTTTTTCCCATGACTGAACTCTGTCTAATGTATACCGAATGTCCCAAAAGTCTTAGAACATCGTTATAATTTTATTATTAGTAAGTGTAGAACTAGGAAACAGGCGTTTCATCATTGGTATTGTTTTTTACGTCATGACACATTTTCCAGTCATTTCGCCTAACGGGGGGCCGTCCGGTGGCGTGACAATTGTAAATATTGTTGAGTAGCCCTTATTTTAAAGGTCTTTAGTTTTAGAATACAATGCCGTAAATGTAATTTCAAAAAGTTCACTCTGTCAAAATGGCAATCCTTTCAAGTTTTGTTTAATGAAAAGCTAAACATTAAGGCTGTAACGATTACTTTCTATTTTTCTTAAAGGGATAATATGAACATGCAGAAGTACTAAAAAGCGTCTATTTTTTTAAATTAGTAAGACGGTTTTAGACACCTGCTACGACGCGCATAATTAGCCCAAGTAAAATCGTTAACAAAATTACAAAACTCCAAATGGCTGCCATTTTTGACTGAGTGAACCTTTTGAAGTCGCATTTGCGGCATTGTATTCTAAAACTAAAAACCTTCAAAATGAGGTGGTACTCGACCTAGGCTTATATTAAAATTTGTTACGACTCCCTCCACGGGACGTTCCCCCGTTAGGCGAAATGGCTGGAAGATGTGACGTAGAAAACAATACCAATGATGAAACGCCTGTTTCCTAGTTCTACATTTACTAATAATAAAATTATAACGACATTGTAAGACTTTTGGGACACCCGGTAACTTATACATTAGACAGAGTTCAGTTATTGAATAAAATATTATTCTATTCTACTCAAAATAATAAAGGCCTGAAAGGTCTGACTGGTTCGAATGAATTTTGTAAGTTAAAATTTTTCGAGTTGAGGTGTAAAATATGGAAAGGAAATTTTTAAATATACATATATACCTATATTATTTAAATATACTTTAGCGATATTAAATAATACGTCATTCCCATTAATAGTAATTGGGTTTAAACATTGCCGATGTTAAAAGTCATATCTTGAACTTTATTGCGTTAAAACACAATACTCTTTGATTAATTAAGAAATTACCTATGATAGAACATGTCAAAAGTATCCAGTCAATGCTAGAATTACTTCTGTGTTTTATGTAAATTTTCAATGCATCTTATATACAGAGTGTTGAAAAAGTATGGAACCACCTTCATTTATCTTAAATGGGTTCAGATAAATGATTGGGATTTAGTATAACTTTGTAGAAAGTTTTTTCTATCTCTTGATGCAGTTTGTAATTTTTTTCAGCCTAGAGGGAAGGGCCCGTGGAGGATTTTGTAAAAGTTTAAATTAAAGGTTATGATGAGTTGCGCATAATTTTAAAGCCTATTTTTTCTGAATAAGACGCTATAAGTTTCAAGTCAAAAGAACCACCCTATCAGATATGGTGACTGGTTAACCTTTCTTATCAGTGATATTCGAGTGGAATTCGACTGTTGTAAAGCCAGTTATGAGGCTAGGTATTTAATTAAATAGATATAAAATTATCTTAAAATGATATTACTGACGTAATGGTACAAATAACTCTTAGAACAGAACTGGCTTTTACAACATGTCGAATTCCCACTCAAGTATCACAGCTAAGAAAGGTTAACCAGTCGCTATTTCTGATAGGACGATTCTTTTGACTTGAAACTTATAGCGTCTTATTCAGAAAAAATAGATGGGCAACTTCATCGTAGCCAGAGGCGGCTCGCCCATTAGGCGAAATAGGCGGCCGCCTAGGGCCCCGCGCAGCGAGGGCCCCGCACTAGAGGCAACGTATCCGCAATGGGACGGGTTGACGAAGATTTTTTTAAATTTTCAAGGACCAAGAATATCTCACAACTTACACTTTACTTAATTTTTCCTAAACTCGTAAAACAAATCACAAAGCTTTGTTAACACGGACTTTGTGGTTTAAAATATTATAGTTCATTATCAATGGACGCTTTATATTCTCCGTAGCGCCCGAGCGCCTGCAATCAGTCGCCAGGACAAATGAACGCTCATCACAGTTGGACAGACTTTAGCAGTGGCAGACGAGTCACTAAATATTGGAGATGTGGACAATAACTGACACAACATTGAGCCCGTCAGTGGTACTGGAAATAAATGTTCAGTTCTGCTATTGAATACGAATACTTTTGTGCGCCCAATTTGAGATTATATTTACATTTCTTTAAACACTAAGTCACATCCATAATACTATTGATGTGAATATTTTGCGTTTTATTTGTGTATTTTGTTTGTTTATCATTAATTACCGGTTTCGTTGCAGATTACGTTTGTGTTCTGTTTTAATGATTACGATTGCGAAACGATTCACCATGTTTTCGGGTGGAAATAATAAAAGGGAGGGAGGCTTTGGAAGAAAGAGTGAAAGTGGCAGCGTTAAAAGACAAAAGATAAAGGTGAAAGAGGAGTTTACACACAAGATAAGTGGTTCTTTAGAAAAGCATGCCCTAAGCACTAAAAATAAAAATAGTGCAGCCTCTGCAACTAATTACATATGCAACAATATAGGAGAATATCTTGGAGCTAAATCTCCTAGTGACAGTGAAGACCATGCGTCTAATAAGAATACTCAATCAAATAATTTTATGTTTGCAGCTAATACATCAGACTTTAACTGTACTGCATGTAGGCCTAATAGTTTAAACTCAAGTTTTAAGCCTATTAATGAATTAAGTTGTACAAGAGATTCGTCAAATGAAAATTCTCTGTATAGTTATGAAAAGAGTAACATTCATATAGTACTGAAATTGACACGCCTATTAGTCCTATTTTTAGTAATATAGATAATTTTCAGACAATTGAAAATTAAGCAAGTTGTAGTAAAGAGAGGCCTATTATTAATAATACCAACTCACTGACTTTTGATACCTATAGGCCAACTGATTCTATCATGTGTGACCCTGACCCGAATGTGTGGTCACTTCTAATTAATGACGAGCAAAGGTTACTAATTATACGAAAAGGGCCAGTGAGAGAGAATAGTGACACTAAATATCCAGTGGACCATAACAAAAGACATTTTTCAACAACGCGTTACACAAGAATTTTAAGTAATGGTGAGAAACGGAACTGGCGCAGGCTTGTTGACTAAGTAAAAGCCGACAAAGTGTTCTCTTTCCCATGCAAACATTTTCCTCCTCAAACAATGCATTTTTATCGGTTGTAATGACTGGAAAAACATAAGTAAATATACCAAATCGCATGAGGAAAATCTTAAACACCTTGATAACGTTTTAAAATGGGTTGAGTTAGAAAAAAGATTAAAAATTAACCAAACTTTGGATTCAAAGTTACAAAACCATTTACAATCTGAAAGGCCAACGATGGAAAGATATTTTAGAAAGACTATTGTCTATAATTGAGGATTTAGCTACCCACAACTTGCCATTTCGGGTCATAGGGAGGACTTACTTACAGAAAACAGTGGCAATTTTTTGAATTTGGTAAAGTTTACTGCTAAGTTTGATCCAGTTATGAGAGGTCATTTGGAACTTATAACAGATAACAGACTAAATAATCACTACCTAGGAAAAAATCTACAGAATGAGCTTATAGATTTGATGGCCAGAAAAGTAAAACAGGAAATCATAGAAAGGGTAAAACAAGCTAGGTATTACTCAATTATACAGTAATTGAATGCAGAGAGATGTCAGTCGTGTATAATAAAAGTGGCGTGCAGGCACGAATACTTGAGATGAACCCTTTAGTCTTTTTCACCCTGTGTGGTTGCCACTGGAACCTCCTTCTTGGTGATGCTGCAGCATCGTACACCTCAGCTAAACTCTTTTATGGAATTTTACAACTCTTTTGTGGTTGTACACACTTCAGCTTCTTAGGTGAGATGGGCAGTACTAAAGGCAAGAGTAAACTTAACTCAAGCCTTTATCAGAAACAAGGTGAGAGTGCAGAAGGGAAAGCTGTAAGATATCAGCTAAAAGACGTAGCAGATTGCCTTGAAGCACTTTCAGATATAGGGGACCCTTCTGTGTTTAGTGAATGTAGATCATTACGCCAGGAAATCCTTTCTTATGAATTTATTATTTCCTTGATAGTGAGGAATGAAATTCTATTCAAAATTAATATTATAAGTAAGCTATGGCAAAACCCTGATTAGACTTAAGTACATCTGTGAAGCACTTGGACTGATTTTTAGATTGGATTTCCGAATACAGGAAAATGGCTGGAATTCTGTATTAGTTGACGCAAATTCTTTGGTCGAAGAGGTTGGTGTCAACAAAGAATTCAGACATACTCGTATTCACAAAAAGGCTCTTTGATTATGAAGGAGAAGATGAAATTCTTTCTTCTCCGGAAGACGTAATGAGGATACAGTACTTCTATGTTATCACAGATTGCATACAAACAAGTCTCAATTCCCGATTCACAGAGCTTCAACGTTACCAATTCAATTTTGGATTTCTGTACAATATTGCAGCTTTGTGAAATAAACCAGACCAAGAAGTTCTACATAGTTAAAGACAATTACAAACTGCTCTTACTGTAAATTTAAGAGAGGGGAGAGTCCGGAGAACATTATAGTGATGTTAATAATTGTGATAAACTATATCAAGAACTGAAAGTATTCTCGAGAACCTTATCTAAAGAAAATGGTGGTATTGCAATGATTGTAAAATATGTGGCATTTAAAGGTTATTTGATATGTACCCCAACCTTTTTATTGCCATTCGTAATTTTTTAACCACAATATGGCAGTTGCATCGATTGAGAGGTCATTTTCAAAATTGAAATTAATAAAAACCTATTTAGATCTACAATCAAAATATACGCACATCAAATATATATACACATCAATGTCACAGGAAAGACTTTTATCTTTGTCAGTATTGTCAATTGAATGAGACCTGACAAACCTGAACTACTCGTCTATCATTGATGACTTTATAGTGCGGCCAAAAGTAGAAAAGTGCCTTTTAAATAACTAAGAAAATTGGAATAACAGTGATGTTAATATTATTTTTACTATTTGCTGCTTGATACACTGAACTAATTCAAATTTTTAGTAGGCCTATTTCTCCCTAATCATTTAATAACTAAATGGAACAATAGTCAACAAGGTATTGAATGTTATTTTTAACACTACATGATGTGTCTCTAAGTTTATTAATTACCTGAAATAGAATTGTCTATACTATATTTCACTTTTTATTTACTAATAAAATATATTTCATTTGTACCTTTATATCGATTTTATTTTATTTCAAAACCTTCATAACTCTATGGTCAAAAGGTAATTGTTTGAAATAAAGTAATTGGTAAAAGTAGAGAAGTCAGTCGTCAGTCTACCACTACGATTTTCATAATTACGACCCCCTCCCAAAATTAATCTCTGAAAAGATATGTATTATATTTTATTTTCATTTTGCGTACTTATTTCTCCTAAACACGAATACGAAATTCTATTCCGCCAACGACAAATACAAACAAAGAGAAAATGGGCAAAATTTGTATATTTGGGTAGCATACTGCATATTGTTTTTATGTCATATTACTACGACCTTTCTTCGTAAACATAACAAATATGGGGCGTTTTTCCATTATTTCTTGGTTGCTATGCTACTGCTTTTTTAATTCTTATTTACATTATTTTATAATATTATTAATTTATTATTATTTATTATATTAAATTATTATTATTTATTATTATTATTTATTTAAAATATTATAATATTTTATTATATAATATTTTTTAATTCTTATTTATATTATTTTATAATATTTTAATTATTATTATCAAACTTAATAATAAATCCATATTCTTATATGGATTTATTATTAAGTTTGATTTTTTACATTCATTTTCATTTTAAGTGCTTAAGAAGTATATTTTTACAATTAAATGGAAAGTCTGATTTAAGTAAATTATAATTGTTGGGGGTTTTGGAAGTCACTTCTTTTGGAATTAGGGCCTCACAAAATAAACTTGCCTAGGGCCCCGTAAGATCTATGGCCGCCACTGATCGTAGCCCTTCATTTAAACTTTTTCCGAAATCCTCCATAGTACCTCCCCTCTAGGTAAAAAAACAGTTATAAACTGCATCAAAAGATACAAAAAATGTTCAACAGAGTTATACTAAAACTAAATTATTTATCTGGACCCGTTTAAAAGAAATGAAGGTGGTTCAATACTTTTTCAATACCCTGTATATGGAACCCATGTGTCTCATAATAAATACCGTGTTAAATAATATCCTATCAATAATTGTTAGAATCTTCATGCTAACCCAGTTTCTACCAGATTAGTAGGCTATGGTAGAAGACAGAACAGACTTTCCTTTTATCACACAATTATCTGTTACTTCTTTTTCAGTTTTGGGTAGATTGTACCTGAAATTTAAACAGAGACGATCCATTTCCGATTTAACAATACGTACAGAAGAGTATTACTTCCGTTGGTTTCTGTCGCATTCGAGTTCACTTCGAAAACAGCCCTTGTATACTCGAATTATCCCTTTGTGCTCTTCACAATGCTTACAATACCTCCCTCCATCTTTGCGCCGAGCTGCGCAGCTTCGCTCAAATTCCTTACTCCATTGTCCCCAAACACCCGAAAGGTCTTGTTCTTCTATAGGTCAGATTGGTTCTTTCCCTCCCGTTCCAAATCTTACGCCAGCCTACAATGCGGCAGCTGGTGGGGACTCGCAGCTGCACACGTCTTCCTGTCTATTGTTACGTCACTTTGTGCGTCTTCAGCTGTCTCGTTCCAGCTGGCGTAGATCTCCCTTTAATATGGTCTAAGGATTCCCTAAGACCCGCTGGTTAGATGTCGTTGGCGCGTGCTCATCCTGAGACAGCGATGGCCCTTCCTTGAGTTATTGGCCTGTTTGAATATCTGTTACCCTTACCAAAGGTGGGCAATCTACCCTCGTATCTTCAACCACTTGGCAAAAAATCACTTTGTCTTCAACACCTGGGGGGTTTTTATTTCACAGAACCCATTGTCATGGAAAATATACTAGATCTCATCTTCCTTGGGAAGGTGCGTGTCGCAGTGTGAATTCGTTGTTGGGTTTATCATAAAGTTTGTGTGTCTTAGTGACTTAAATTAGAATCGAAGTAATTAGGTTACAAATTTCTATTACAAGATGCGTGTACAAGATCATTGAACAAGGTATTTACTGTATGTGCAAACTGCACGGACATAACATCTCGACTTACCTGAGTTCTATATTACAAGATGCGTGTACAAGATCGTTGAACAAGGTATTTACTGTATGTGCAAACTGCACGGACACAACATCTCGACTTACCTGAGTTCTATATTACAAGATGCGTGTAGTGCGCATGTGTACAAGATCGTTGAACAAGGTATTTACTGTATGTGCAAACTGCACGGACACAACATCTCGACTTACCTGAGTTCTATATTACAAGATGCGTGTACAAGATCGTTGAACAAGGTATTTACTGTATGTGCAAACTGCACGGACACAACATCTCGACTTACCTGAGTTCTATATTACAAGATGCGTGTAGTGCGCATGTGTACAAGATCGTTGAACAAGGTATTTACTGTATGTGCAAACTGCACGGACACAACATCTCGACTTATCTGAGTTCTATATTACAAGATGCGTGTACAAGATCGTTGAACAAGGTATTTACTGTATGTGAAAACTGCATGGACACAACATCTCGACTTACCTGAGTTCTATATTACAAGATGCGTGTAGTGCGCATGTGTACAAGATCGTTGAACAAGGTATTTACTGTATGTGCAAACTGCACGGACACAACATCTCGACTTACCTGAGTTCTATATTACAAGATGCGTGTACAAGATCGTTGAACAAGGTATTTACTGTATGTGAAAACTGCACGGACACAACATCTCGACTTACCTGAGTTCTATATTACAAGATGCGTGTAGTGCGCATGTGTACAAGATCGTTGAACAAGGTATTTACTGTATGTGCAAACTGCACGGACACAACATCTCGACTTACCTGAGTTCTATATTACAAGATGCGTGTAGTGCGCATGTTTACAAGATCGTTGAACAAGGTATTTACTGTATGTGCAAACTGCACGGACACCTCATCTCGACTTACCTGAGTTCTATATTACAAGATGCGTGTAGTGCGCATGTGTACAAGATCGTTGAACAAGGTATTTACTGTATGTGCAAACTGCACGGACACAACACCTCAACTTACCTTAGTTCTACATTACAAGATGCGTGTAGTGTGCATGTGTACAAGATCGTTGAACAAGGTATTTACTGTATGTGCAAACTGCACGGACACCCATCTCGACTTACCTTAGTTCTACATTAAAAGATGCGTGTAGTGCGCATGTGTACAAGATCGTTGAACAAGGTATTTACTGTATGTGCAAACTGCACGGACACAACATCTCGACTTACCTTAGTTCTATATTACAAGATGCGTGTACAAGATCATTGAACAAGGTATTTACTGTATGTGCAAACTGTAGATATTAGTCTGGGAACCCCGATTGATCCCTTTCAAGATTTTTTACATTTTAATTGCACTCGAATACAAGATCTCTTCAATATAGGGTTTGCCTACTGAAACTTTCGGCTCTACTGAACGGTGGAAAAATATTATATACACCAAGAAAACTGTAATGATTTTAGCAAAATTACGAAAACGCGTTGATTCTTTTAGGTATGGTGTAAATTTTATTCTTCTGTATTTAATTAATTACCAGTTTAAAATCACCTTGAATCGTTCAATTTGCCAACTGTAGTAAACCTTGTTCAGCTTTTAAAGCTTCTTCAGTAATAAATTTTTTTTTAATTAATAAAAACAGGCCTATTGGATAGTAATACGTTAATTAAATAAATAAAAATATGTTAATAAATAAAATTATGAGTTATATTTTTATGCGTTTGATTTTTAATATATATCTAAACTTTTTAAATTTGTTCATTCATAAAACATGTAAACCATATGTAAAATTCAGTTTAGATCTCCGTAGCTGTGCTGGGTTTGGTTAATACAGTCCCAAATTGTGTAAACCTATTTGTGTAAAGCCAAATCTGAAAAATGCACATGTTTTATTAGAATAGTGCGGAAAAAACTAATTTTAAACCCAAACCCTAAGTTCCCCCATACAAAATATATATACTACATAAATTTAAACTTCATAAATTGGATACAAACAAAAACACTAGCTTTACTGAAATATCCGGACATAATTATCTATTTAAATGCACAAGTGATAAGGTGTTAAACATTTTCTATAACTGCCAAGAGTGAAGAATGACTGAAATTGCACTAATGTTTACAGCTGTTTTAACGACCTCTAATTATATCATCCTCAGTGACTCATACTTACTGAGCAATGCAGTGGTACATAAGGGCCCACTACTAGCAGTGCAGTAGTACATAAGGGCCCACTACCAGCAATGCAGTGGTACATAAGAGCCCACTACCAGCAATGCAGTGGTACATAAGGGCCCACTACCAGCAATTCAGTGGTACATAAGGGCCCACTACTAGCAGTGCAGTGGTACATAAGGGTCCACTACTAGCAGTGCAGTGGTACATAAGGGCCCACTACTAGCAGTGCAGTGGTACATAAGGGCCCACTACTAACAGTGCAGTGGTACATAAGGGCCCACTACCAGCAATGCAGTGGTACATAAGGGCCCACTACTAGCAGTGCAGTGGTACATAAGGGTCCACTACTATAGTCCGAATAAAATAACTTTGGTACTGGCGGAACGGCCACGCACCACTGGTCTGAAATGTCAAAACTCTGAGCTTTAATTTGCTGTCAAACTTAAAATAAGTAAGCAATAATTTTCAAACTACTTGTATAGTGTCCACCATGTTATATTCTTTAAGAAAAAATTATGCTGGATATTTTGCTTAAACTAATTTGTTTTTTATTGTGATATTTGTGTTTAAGAACACGGTTTTATGAGTGAAATTGCGCGTGAGTCATCTTTAACCTGTTACTGTAGCGAGAGTAATAATAATAAAATAATTTCTTGTAGATGGATGACAGTTTGATTCATTGTGATTAGTTTGGTATAAGTCTCATTTAATAATTCAAACAGGTTAACGAGAAATTAATTTTTTTGTAAACCTTTGTAAATTCGATAATGACAAACGCTAGATAAAATTTCTTTAAACCTAAATTAATTGTGTTATTTAAGTGACACTAAAATCGTACTCTCGTATTAAATAAAATTTTCTTGAATTAGGAAGAAAGATTCAGAAGTTTTCAAAACTCGATTGTCAACAAGGCGGCAGTGATACCACACGCACAATGTACAGTCACTGGCTCAGCTCTTGCCTCTTCCATTACAAACATTTCTTGTCAACTACTAATAGAACACTTCCTAAAATTTGAAAGAGCCTAAATATTATAATTCCAATAAACACTGATAATCATATACACACTGAATCCTATAGCATTATTGTCACAGCTAAATAAATAAAAACGTGTTATATCACTAAAACTAAATAACTGTAATAAAAACAAACTAGTGATTAAACTATACTAAGCACTGTCAAATTGATAAAGAACTGAACACGAACAACTCAAAGTCAAAAGTCAACTAACTTACCTTATTTCTTACTGGAGAAACATTTCTTATCTGGAAATATCGTCGATCGGAATTCGTTTTACGCTTGGACTGAATATTCAGTCTACACTTTCCCTTGAGCAGAGTATACCTTACGCGTCCGACACAGCCTCGATGTAAACGAACTATGAGTTTACTTCATCAACTCTTCATTATTTTTCCGCATGTTTTATTAGTACCACAGTATTATTTTAACTATACATAAATAACACAGTTAATGTTTGCTCAAATAAATTTTGTCTAGCGTTTTTCGTTTCTGAGTTTGCAAGGTTTTACAAAAAAATTAATTTCTCATTAACCTGTTTGAATTATTAAATGAGACTTTTACCAAACTAATCACAATGAATCAAACTGTCATCTATCCACAAGAAATTATTTTATTATTATTATTTTTGCTACAGTGACAGGTTGAAGACGACTCACGCCCAATTTCACTCATAAAACCGTGTTTTTAAATACAAATATCGCTATAAAAAGCAATTTAGCTCAAGAAAAATCTCCGGCATAATTTTTCCTTAAAGAATATAAACTGGTAGACACTATACAATTAGTTTCAAAATTATTGCTTACTTATTTTAAGTTTGACAGCAAATTAAAGCTCAGAGTTTTGTCATTTCAGACCAGTGGAGCAAGGGCGTTCCGCCAGTACCAAAGTTATTTTATTCGAACTATAGCAGTGCAGAGGTACATAAGGGCCCACTACTAGCAGTGCAGTGGTACATAAGGGCCCACTACTAGCAGTACAGTGGTACATAAGGGCTCACTACTAGCAGTGCAGTGGTACATAAGGGCTCACTACTAGCAGTGCAGTGGTACATAAGGGCCCACTACTAGCAGTGCAGTTGTACATAAGGGCCCACTACTAGCAGTGCAGTGGTACATAAGGGCCCACTACTAGCAGTGCAGTGGTACATAAGGGCTCACTACTAGCAGTGCAGTGGTACATAAGGGCCCACTACCAGCAGTGTAGCATCAAATCAACATGGTTACAACAAGGACACCTCCATAAGCTGTGTGTATTTAATACACTGATATGCCCAGAGTTACAATGTTATCAAAAATATTCCATATAAGAAAAAAGAACGTACGTTATTTTTGGCTGGTTCAGAGTTGTGAAGTTGACACTAAATGAGAAGTTGGTCCACCACGGTATCGCTACTCCAACATCCGTGGACCAATCAGCAAAGAGGCTGGGTCAGGTAGGCCGATAACATGTCACAGGAAGTGGTGGTAAAGATAGAGAATGTACTGGAGTGGATGCTGTATCCGGCCTTTAGGCGACGGTTCTCACGCCTCCCGCTGAGACGGAATCTCCATGAAAAAAATATTATCCAGTCATACAAAAAAATATGCGTCCTTTTTTAAAAGACTGAATTACATGTCACGCTACACCACCAAGCGTAACTACACACCACTACACTACTCCACTCCACTACACCACTCTTGTAACTACACACCACTACACTACTCCACTACACCACTCTTGTAACTACACACCACTACACTACTCCACTACACCACTCTTGTAACAACATACCACTACACTACTCCACTACACCACTCATGTAATTACACTCTTTTTTTCAATATTGTTATTGTTTATGGTGATGTTTTGTTTCAATTTGAACGTTTTCTTGTGCATTCTCTAAGGATTAATAGTTGAAACTAAGTTTTAAGATTATTTGTAATTTAATTTTGATATTCTTGAAGTTTAATTTATCTCGTAGTAAATCAATGAAACTCTATTAGTTGTTCTTTGCTTCATAAATAAATGAACAAAAACCTCTCACAACCAACTAGAGCTGACAACAGACAAGGCAATGTATAGCGTCCTACATGATACGTATTCACACGATCAACGACTTTACTGAAAAAGAAATACTCTATATTGAACGTAAGAAAAGTACGCTCTATTGTAAAAAAAGCGTAGGGAGTTGTGGAGAGGAACAGCTCTCTCAGCGTAGTATAGACCCAACTTCATGTAATATAGATGTCTATGACAGTCACAGCACCATCATTCACTATAGAAACAAGACGACTGTTCGCTCATTTCAAACAGTCGTTTACCAGCTTATTAGAAATCAATTACCGTAAGATAGCAGCACTGGTACGAATCAACAGTAAATGCATTGCTTTAGAAATTCTGTTTGTGTCTGTAATCTATACCACAGTGTCACAAATCACGTACGGTTAACCTTGATATAAGTTCACTTAATCTAATACAAGCGTCAACGCAATCCCCCTTTTACATAGTAAACACCAATCAGCCTCACCTCAAGTAGTTTAAACCTCACCAGTTTCACTTCTAGTAGTTCAAAAGTCACACGTTTCACATCACGTAGTACAAAAACACTGGCGAGACAAGTACCGTAGTGCAACTCACACCAGTCTCACCTCAAGTAGTTTACACCTAACCAGTTTCAACCACGTAGTACAAATTACACCAGCTTCACCTCAAATTGTTTAAACCTCACCAGTTTCACATCAAGAAGTTTAAACCTCATCAGTTTCACTTGAGGCGGGACAAACCACACTAGCCTCACCTCAAGTAGTTTAATCTTAGAACTTAGGTTTAAGCGGTCGGTGTCATAACTAGAATCTACATTTTCCGGTGACAACCGCGTCAAGGTACTATCTACAATATTTACAAGATGACCAGACGTTTCGCCCATACTCTCAGAGAAACCACTGAGGATGCCACATCACAGTATGGGCGACACGTCTGGTCATCTTGTAAATATTGTAGACAGTACTTTGACGCGGTTGTCACCAGAAAATGTAGATTCTAGTCAAGTAGTTTGAACTTCTTCAGTTTCTCTTTATGTAGTACAAACCACACCAGTCTCACCTCAAGTAGTTTAACCCTCACCAGTTTCACTTCACGTAGTACAAACCACTCCAACCTCACCTCAAGTAGTTTAAACCCTGCTAGTTTCACTTCATGTAGCTCAATCCACACCAGCCTCACCTCAAGTAGTTTAAATCTCTCCAGTTTCACTTCACGTAGCTCAAACCACACCAGCCTCACCTCAAGTATTTTAAACCTCACCAGTTTCACTTCACCTAGTACAAACCACACTAGTCTCACCTCAAGTAGTTTAAACCTCTCCAGTTTCACTTCACGTAGCTCAAACCACACCAGCCTCACCTCAAGTATTTTAAACCTCACCAGTTTCACTTCACCTAGTACAAATCACACCAGTCTCACCTAAAGCAGTATAAATCTTACCAGTTTCACTTCACGTAGCTCAAACCACACCAGCCTCACCTCAAGTAGTTTAAACCTCACCAGTTTCACTTGACGCAGTACGAATCACACCAGTCTCACCTAAAGCTGTATAAATCACACTAGTTTCACTTTACGTTGTATAAACTACGCCCTTCTCACCTCAAGTAGTTTAAACCTCTTTAGTTTCACTTCACGTAGTACAAACCACACCAGTCTCACCTCAAGTAGTTTAACCCTCACCAGTTTCACTTCACGTAGTACAAACCACTCCAACCTCACCTCAAGTAGTTTAAACCCTGCTAGTTTCACTTCACGTAGCTCAAACCACACCAGCCTCACCTCAAGTATTTTAAACCTCACCAGTTTCACTTCACCTAGTACAAACCACACTAGTCTCACCTCAAGTAGTTTAAACCTCACCAGTTTCACTTCACCTAGTACAAACCACACCAGTCTCACCTCAAGTAGTTTAAATCTGACCATTTTCACTTCACGTAGTACAAACCACACCAGTCTCACCTCAAGTAGTTTAACCCTCACCAGTTTCACTTCACGTAGTACAAACCACTCCAACCTCACCTCAAGTAGTTTAAACCCTGCTAGTTTCACTTCACGTAGCTCAAACCACACCAGCCTCACCTCAAGTATTTTAAACCTCACCAGTTTCACTTCACCTAGTACAAACCTTACCAGTCTCACCTGAAGTAGTTTAAATCTTACCATTTTCACTTCACCTAGTAAAAACCACACCAGCCTCACCTCAAGTATTTTAAACCTCATCAGTTTCACTTCACCTAGTACAAACCACACCAGTCTCACCTCAAGTAGTTTAAATCTTACCATTTTCACTTCACGTAGTACAAACCACACCAGTCTCACCTCATAAGTAGTTTAAATCTTACCAGTTTCACTTCACCTAGTACAAACCACACCAGTCTCACCTCAAGTAGTTTAAATCTTACCAGTTTCACTTCACCTAGTACAAACCACACCAGTCTCACCTCAAGTAGTTTAAATCTTACCAGATTCACTTCACCTAGTACAAACCACACCAGTCTCACCTCAAATAGTTTAAATCTTACCAGTTTCACTTCACCTAGTACAAACCACACAAGTCTCACCTCAAGTAGTTTAAATCTTACCAGTTTCACTTCACCTAGTACAAACCTCACCAGTCTCACCTCATAAGTAGTTTAAATCTTACCAGTTTCACTTCACCTAGTACAAACCTCACCAGTCTCACCTCAAGTAGTTTAAATCTTACCAGTTTCACTTCACCTAGTAAAACCACACCAGTCTCACCTCAAGTAGTTTAAATCTTACCAGTTTCACTTCACCTAGTACAAACCACACCAGTCTCACCTCAAGTAGTTTAAATCTTACCAGTTTCACTTCACCTAGTACAAACCACACCAGTCTCACCTCAAGTAGTTTAAATCTTACCAGTTTCACTTCACCTAGTACAAACCTCACCAGTCTCACCTCAAGTAGTTTAAATCTTACCAGTTTCACTTCACGTAGTACAAACCTCACCAGTCTCACCTCAAGTAGTTTAAATCTTACCAGTTTCACTTCACGTAGTACAAACCTCACCAGTCTCACCTCAAGTAGTTTAAATCTTACCAGTTTCACTTCACCTAGTACAAACCACACCAGTCTCACCTCAAGTAGTTTAAATCTTACCAGTTTCACTTCACCTAGTACAAACCTCACCAGTCTCACCTCAAATAGTTTAAATCTTATCAGTTTCACTTCACCTAGTACAAACCACACCAGTCTCACCTCAAGTAGTTTAAATCTTACCAGTTTCACTTCACCTAGTACAAACCTCACCAGTCTCACCTCAAGTAGTTTAAACCTCACCAGTTTTACTTCACCTAGTACAAACCACACCAGTCTCACCTCAAGTAGTTTAAATCTTACCATTTTCACTTCACGTAGTTCAAACCACACCAGTCTCACCTCAAGTAGTTTAAATCTTACCATTTTCACTTCACGTAGTACAAACCACACCAGTCTCACCTCATAAGTAGTTTAAATCCTACCAGTTTCACTTCACCTAGTACAAACCACACCAGTCTCACCTAAAGTAGTTTAAATCTTACCAGTTTCACTTCACCTAGTACAAACCACACCAGTCTCACCTCAAGTAGTTTAAATCTTACCAGTTTTACTTCACCTAGTGCAAACCACACCAGTCTCACCTCAAGTAGTTTAAATCTTACCAGTTTCACTTCACCTAGTACAAACCTCACCAGTCTCACCTCAAGTAGTTTAAATCTTACAACTTCACGTAGTACAAACCTCACCAGTCTCACCTCAAGTAGTTTAAATCTTACCAGTTTCACTTCACCTAGTACAAACCACACCAGTCTCACCTCAAGTAGTTTAAATCTTACCAGTTTCACTTCACCTAGTACAAACCTCACCAGTCTCACCTCAAGTAGTTTAAATCTTACCAGTTTCACTTCACCTAGTCCATACCACACCAGTCTTACCTCAAGTAGTTTAAATCTTACCAGTTTCACTTCACCTAGTACAAACCACACCAGTCTCACCTCAAGTAGTTTAAATCTTACCAGTTTCACTTCACCTAGTACAAACCACAACAGTCTCACCTCAAGTAGTTTAAATCTTACCAGTTTCACTTCACCTAGTACAAACCTCACCAGTCTCACCTCGAGTAGTTTAAACCTCACCAGTTTCACTTCACCTAGTACAAACCACACCAATCTCACCTCAAGTAGTTTAAATCTTACCAGTTTCACTTCACGTAGTACAAACCTCACCAGTCTCACCTCAAATAGTTTAAATCTTACCAGTTTCACTTCACCTAGTACAAACCACACCAGTCTCACCTCAAGTAGTTTAAATCTTACCAGTTTCACTTCACGTAGTACAAACCTCACCAGTCTCACCTCAAATAGTTTAAATCTTACCAGTTTCACTTCACCTAGTACAAACCACACCAGTCTCACCTCAAGTAGTTTAAATCTTACCAGTTTCACTTCACCTAGTACAAACCTCACCAGTCTCACCTCAAGTAGTTTAAACCTCACCAGTTTCACTTCACGTAGTACAAACCTCACCAGTCTCACCTCAAATAGTTTAAATCTTACCAGTTTCACTTCACCTAGTACAAACCACACCAGTCTCACCTCAAGTAGTTTAAATCTTACCAGTTTCACTTCACGTAGTACAAACCTCACCAGTCTCACCTCAAATAGTTTAAATCTTACCAGTTTCACTTCACCTAGTACAAACCACACCAGTCTCACCTAAAGTAGTTTAAATCTTACCAGTTTCACTTCACCTAGTACAAACCACACCAGTCTCACCTCAAGTCGTTTAAATCTTACCAGTTTCACTTCACCTAGTGCAAACCACACCAGTCTCACCTCAAGTAGTTTAAATCTTACCAGTTTCACTTCACCTAGTACAAACCTCATCAGTCTCACCTCAAGTAGTTTAAATCTTACCACTTCACCTAGTACAAACCACACCAGTCTCACCTCAAGTAGTTTAAATCTTACCAGTTTCACTTCACCTAGTACAAACCACACCAGTCTCACCTCAAGTAGTTATAATCTTACCCAATTTTCACTTCACATGGTTACATATAACCTACCAATTCACCTCATAATATTTAAATCTTACAGTTTATTATTTCTAAAATAAATTTACCCCACCAAGTTACCTAAATCTTTAAATCTTACACATGATTTCAATTATAGTTGTTATTATAAATATCCAAGGCTGACTCATTAAGTAATTTAAATCTTAGCAATTATCAACTATTACCTTAATTGAGCAAATTAACACACAGTAATGATACCTCAAGAATATTTAAATCTTAGCCCGTTATCACTTTGGATCCTAGTAAAAATTAAAGTCTCACGTATAATGTAGCGTTAAATCTATACCATAATATTATTTTGTTATAAACCATCTCTAATCAGTCTTATGATCATCTAATAATATTTATAACTCATCATAATTTCCACTATCATTCAACTAGGTACATACACAACAATTGTTTTCACTTGATAAGTAGTTTAAAAATTTACCAGTCTTCTTACTTCACCTGTTTAAAATATACATCATCTAACATCAAGTAGTTATCAAATCTTTATCACATTTTTCAACTGCCGTTTTAAAACATATTTTGTGCAATCATTCAACTATAAGTAGTTTTAAAACTCAACCATGTTTTCATAAATCAGAATATAAAACAACATAAAGTCTTAACCTCATTAAGTATGTTTTAAAATCTTTCCATTGTTTACTTCATCCTTAAGTACCAAATCTTTAGTTAAATTAAATTATTTAAATCTTAACACATTTCACTTTAGTTAATGGGATACATGTGCCTGAAATTTTTTTTGTTTACTAATAGTTGCTAGAATTTATTAACTTTCACTTCACATTTAATTAAACCAATACAACAGTCTACAACTCTAAGTATTTAAAACCTAGCACCATGTATTCAATCTGACGTAGTAACAAACCCACTTACTAATTTACTAAAAGTATGTTTATAACCTCAAATGACGTGTTTTCATCATTCAACACTAAGTACAAACATCAAACCTCTCACCTCAAGTAGTTTAAATCTTACCAGTTTCACTTCACGTAGTACAAACCACACCAGTCTCACCTCAAGTAGTTTAAATCTTACCATTTTCACTTCACGTAGTACAAACCACACCAGTCTCACCTCATAAGTAGTTTAAATCTTACCAATTTCACTTCACCTAGTACAAACCACACCAGTCTCACCTAAAGCAGTATAAATCTCACCAGTCTCACTTTACGTTGTATAAACTACGCCCGTCTCACCTTAAGTATTATAATCTACGGTACCTACAAAAGATGGCGGTAGGTATAACGTGAGTGCACTATGAGGTTACATGCTAGTTTTATTTTTTTATGCCTACCTAATTTTTTATCACTAACAATTTCTCAATATTTAAAATTTTAGAGCTTATTATTTTAAAAATAAATTTTTACGCGCTCACAAAGTTACTAAATCTTTAATTCTTAGTTGTCTACCTAGTAAAAATTAATCAAGTATTATTAGTTCTGTAATAATTTATTAAATTATCCCAAGGCTGAGTTGTTTAAGTAATTTAAATTAAAATTGATGACAATATAGTAGGCTAATACTAATTAACTTAAATTGAGGCTAAATTTAAAAAATATATGTAATTGATACTGTCAAAAGAATTATACTGTAAAATACTTTTGGCTGTATACTTTTGGGATGCCTAGCATGATATTAAATTATAAGACTAAGTGAAATTAGATGTAGCGTCAAAAATTATACTTGTGATAAATAATGTATTTTTGTTATAAACTCTTCTCTATTAAGTTCGAGTTCTATGATTGTTTTGATAAATCTAAATAATTAATTTTATAATATCATATAATTGTATCACACCTATGGCTATATTCAATAGGGTAAAATACACATACGATATTGGTTTTTATTGAGTCCGAAGACGTAAAGAAATTTTGACATACACTCTTCTTATTTAAGCTGTTAAGAATATAGTTCATCATGTAAATAATCAAGGAAAAATTCGTTATCAAACATTTATCAACATATTAACTGCCGTTTTAAAATACATATTTTGTGCAAATTTAATCAAAATATTTAGAGCAGTTTATGAGGAAAATGCAAGGTAATTTGTTTTGGGGCATAAAATCAGAAATAATAAAAATGTTCAACAATTTTAATAAATAGCTCTTAAAGACTATTTAAGAAATATGCTATATTTAAAAAAATCAATCCATTCGTTTGGTCTTCATGCACTTAGGAAAAGTACCTAAATCTTTTATGTTATGAAATATGAAAATTTATTTTAAATATTCAACATACAGAATCATTTGTGTTAAATTGTTTTGTATACATGTTGCCTGAAGATTTTTTTTGTTTTACTAATAAGTTGCTATGAATTTATTAACTTACTAAAAACAACAAGGTGTCCATTTGAATTCAAACCGAGATACAATATCAGAATCATAACAATATTCTAAATGTTATAATTGTGAAAAAAGCTCTTAGAATATCAGTTTTGTGAGAAATTCGGTAGAGATGCTGATTCGGTGTTTAACGTGTACGGTCCCTTACGTAATTTGTAATAAAAATGTAAACTGATATGTATGTAACTGCATTTTTCCATAGTAATGACGTGTTTATAATAGGCTATTCATTTCGTGAGTATTACAACTAAGAACGAAGTTTACCGACTATCTTGAATAAAACAAACGTTTTCTTTAAAAAACCAACCATTGTATTTGCCATAAATTATAAAATTCTGAAAGTGCAAAATATTAAATAGAATGTTTTTGACTCTGTATTAAAATGGTGTCGTTATCGGATAAATAGTTAAATGGTAAATACATAAAGACGACGCTTTGATAAAAACATTTAAAACTCGGTACGACGACACCGGTTCTGTTTTCTGTCTCTCTGTATAAAATACTAATACGTATGATTAACATTTAATAGTGAAATTAATTTATGTAGATTTACACACATTTTTTATATGTGTACTGTAGATAAATTATGGACCTTCAAACTACAGTAGTAGTTTACAAACACCTACAACTTGGCTGCGACAATCTCAAGGCCGAGCCAACCGAGGGGAGTACTTTCCCAAAGGCTATAAATCAGATCAAAACTCACCGTATTTAATTACAAATTTATATTATACTATACCATTACATTCAGCGAGTTTACTAGATCGGTCGCGGGGGGTACTTTTCCAGTTGCGGACACCAGTTTCGTCAGCTGTCCAAATAACGTTTTCGTGACAGCAGTTGCTGGGGGGGGGGGGATTTTTCAGGGTCTACTTTACCGCTACCCCAACTATATTAAGTATTGTTTTTGTTTATAAGCTTTGTTTTTAGGTTTGTATTAAACTATTGTAAAAGTCATCCTTTAAGAAGACATAGTTCTTGTAAATGCTGCTCCTAACCTTGGAAAGTAATTTAAACAAATCCTTTCTTAGTGTGCATCTTTAAAAAACCCTGTCAAATTCTAATGTCAAGTCATGTATGTCGAGTGTATAGTATTGGTGTAGTGGGTCATTGGTTAAAACGCATACCAGTACAGTAACCCTAAAATGTTTATTATTATTAATGTCATAAAACAATTAAGGAAATTTAAAACATAACTATCATAAAAGTGTATCACATTCATTCCTAACGTAAAAAAAGGATGAATGGGCTTGAAGTGGCTTATACAAGGTCTTTTAAACAAGGGCAGCGCAAAAACGAGTGTATTCCTGCCAACTAAATTGGCAATATCGTCCGGATCGGCTGAACAAGGGGAAAACAGAAACCTCATCCTCCCTGGAAAGGCTGTGTTCATAACATCTATATTGATCTGGACATGTGGTACGTTCACCTTGTACAAACGTAAGTGCTATCGATAATATTTTTTTATGTAATAGTATGTATACTTTGCACTATATTTCTTCATCTGTACATTTAATACAGAGCTGGTATTTGACATTTTCAAATAATTATGTTGGTGTGTGTTATTATTAAGTATCTAAAAGCCAATGTTGGGGCCTGGGACAAAACTTCCTCTACCACTTCACTGTCGTAGTTCACGGACACATGAATCACCTTTCCCTAAATTGTTATATCGAGTAACTAACAACGATTTACATTTTTTTCAGGCTGTAAATAATTTACCTGCTCCAGCAATCCGACCCATAGATGTTTTGACACATTATGGTAGTTATAATAATAATAACGTCGTTTCGTTGTTCGTAATAACGTCTGTGGTGTCGGCCGACAGAGAACTCCAATGTCCGGTTGACTGCAATACTGTTACTCGTAAGTCTGTGGTGTCGGCCGACAGAGAACTCCAATGTCTGGTTGACTGCAGTACTGTTACTCGTAAGTCTGTGGTGTCGGCCGACAGAGAACTCCAATGTACGGTTGACTGCAGTACTGTTACTCGTAAGTCTGTGATGTCGGCCGACAGAGAACTCCAATGTCCGGTTGACTGCAGTACTGTTACTCGTAAGTCTGTGATGTCGGCCGACAGAGAACTCCAAAGTCCGGTTGACTGCAGTACTGTTACTCGTAAGTCTGTGATATCGGCCGACAGAGAACTCCAATGTCCGGTTGACTGCAGTACTGTTACTCGTAAGTCTGTGATGTCGGCCGACAGAGAACTCCAAAGTCCGGTTGACTGCAGTACTGTTACTCGTAAGTCTGTGACGTCGGCCGACAGAGAACTCCAATGTCCGGTTGACTGCAATACTGTTACTCGTAAGTCTGTGGTGTCGGCCGACAGAGAACTCCAATGTCTGGTTGACTGCAGTACTGTTACTCGTAAGTCTGTGGTGTCGGCCGACAGAGAACTCCAATGTCTGGTTGACTGCAGTACTGTTACTCGTAAGTCTGTGGTGTCGGCCGACAGAGAACTCTAATGTCCGGTTGACTGCAGTAGTGTTACTCGTAAGTCTCTGATGTCGGCCGACAGAGAACTCCAATGTCGGTTGACTGCAGTACTGTTACTCGTAAGTCTGTGGTGTCGGCCGACAGAGAACTCCAATGTCTGGTTGACTGCAGTACTGTTACTCGTAAGTCTGTGGTGTCGGCCGACAGAGAACTCCAATGTCTGGTTGACTGCAGTACTGTTACTCGTAAGTCTGCTGATGTCGGCCGACAGAGAACTCCAATGTCGGTTGACTGCAGTACTGTTACTCGTAAGTCTGTGGTGTCGGCCGACAGAGAACTCCAATGTCTGGTTGACTGCAATACTGTTACTCGTAAGTCTGTGGTGTCGGCCGACAGAGAACTCCAATGTCTGGTTGACTGCAGTACTGTTACTCGTAAGTCTGTGGTGTCGGCCGACAGAGAACTCCAATGTCTGGTTGACTGCAGTACTGTTACTCGTAAGTCTGTGGTGTCGGCCGACAGAGAACTCCAATGTCTGGTTGACTGCAGTACT
The DNA here is from genome assembly GCA_035578905.1 of Stictocephala bisonia. Classification (NCBI taxonomy): domain Eukaryota; kingdom Metazoa; phylum Arthropoda; class Insecta; order Hemiptera; family Membracidae; genus Stictocephala; species Stictocephala bisonia. The sequence goes on from JAQJVL010002055.1 coordinate 74,371, forward strand.
GTTACTCGTAAGTCTGTGGTGTCGGCCGACAGAGAACTCCAATGTCTGGTTGACTGCAGTACTGTTACTCGTAAGTCTGTGGTGTCGGCCGACAGAGAACTCCAATGTCCGGTTGACTGCAATACTGTTACTCGTAAGTCTGTGGTGTCGGCCGACAGAGAACTCCAATGTCTGGTTGACTGCAGTACTGTTACTCGTAAGTCTGTGGTGTCGGCCGACAGAGAACTCCAATGTCCGGTTGACTGCAATACTGTTACTCGTAAGTCTGTGGTGTCGGCCGACAGAGAACTCCAATGTCTGGTTGACTGCAGTACTGTTACTCGTAAGTCTCTGATGTCGGCCGACAGAGAACTCCAATGTCTGGTTGACTGCAGTACTGTTACTCGTAAGTCTGTGGTGTCGGCCGACAGAGAACTCCAATGTCCGGTTGACTGCAATACTGTTACTCGTAAGTCTGTGGTGTCGGCCGACAGAGAACTCCAATGTCCGGTTGACTGCAATACCGTTACTCGTAAGTCTGTGGTGTCGGCCGACAGAGAACTCCAATGTCCGGTTGACTGCAATACTGTTACTCGTAAGTCTGTGGTGTCGGCCGACAGAGAACTCCAATGTCCGGTTGACTGCAATACTGTTACTCGTAAGTCTGTGGTGTCGGCCGACAGAGAACTCCAATGTCCGGTTGACTGCAATACTGTTACTCGTAAGTCTGTGGTGTCGGCCGACAGAGAACTCCAATGTCCGGTTGACTGCAATACTGTTACTCGTAAGTCTGTGGTGTCGGCCGACAGAGAACTCCAATGTCCGGTTGACTGCAATACTGTTACTCGTAAGTCTGTGGTGTCGGCCGACAGAGAACTCCAATGTCCGGTTGACTGCAATACTGTTACTCGTAAGTCTGTGGTGTCGGCCGACAGAGAACTCCAATGTCCGATTGACTGCAATACTGTTACTCGTAAGTCTGTGGTGTCGGCCGACAGAGAACTCCAATGTCAGGTTGACTGCAGTACTGTTACTCGTAAGTCTGTAATGTCGGCCGACAGAGAACTCCAATGTCCGGTTGACTGCAGTACTGTTTTTTTTTTTTTTTTTTTTTTCATTAGTTAGCCTTTCTCCCCGTACCAGTCGAAAGACATACCAGGGTACTTTCTGCGTTTTTATTTTCTTCAAAACTTGCATGCTTATTTCATTTGCATTTATTGCTTCATTTGTACGGGAGGCTATTGCTAATGTTCTTCATGTTTTTATTATAATTCATTTCTTAATCCTAACTTAGATCTAATATTAACTACTATTTACATTCAAGTTTCTGTTTATTCCGATAGTTCTGAATCTGATCCAGATGCATTCCCGCTACTTGGCCGCCAGAGGCGTTAGTTCGAATAAAATAACTTTGGTACTGGCGGAACGGCCTCACGCCACTGGTCTGAAATGACAAAACTCTGAGCTTTAACTTGCTGTCAAATGTAAAATAAGCAAGCAATAATTTTCAAACTAATTGTATAGTGTACACCATTTTATATTCTTTAAGAAAAAATTATGCTGGAGATTTTTCTAGAGCTAATTTGCTTTTTAAAGTGATATTTGTATTTAAAAACACGTTTTTATGAGTGAAATTGCTCGTGAGTCGTCTTTAACCTGTCACTGTTGAGAGAATAATAATAATAAAATAATGTATTGTGGATGGATGACAGTTTGATTTATTGTGATTAGTTTGGTATAAGTCTCATTTAATAATTTAACAGGTTAATGAGAAATTAATTTTTTTGTAAATCCTTGCAAACTCTGAAACGAAAAACGCTAGACAAAATTTCATTGAGCAAACATTAACTGTGTTATTTATGTATTACTAAAATAATACTGTGGTACTAATAAAACATGTGGAAAAATAATAAAGAGTTGATGAAGTAAACTCATAGTTCGTTTACATCGAGGCTGTGTCGGACGCGTAAGGTATACTCTGCTCAAGGGAAAGTGTAGACTGAATATTCAGCCCAAGCGTAAAACGAATTCCGATCGACGATATTTTCAGATAAGAAATGTTTCTCCAGTAATAAATAAGGTAAGTTAGTTGACTTTTGACTTTGAGGTGTGTTCGTGTTCATTTCTTTATCGATTTAACAGTGCTTACTATAGTATGACCACTAGTTTATTTTGATTACAGTTATTTAGTTTTAGTGATATTACAATTTTTTTATTTAGATATGACAATAATGCTATAGGATTCAGTGTATATATAATTATCAGTGTTTATTGCAATTCTAATATTTAGGCTCTTTCAAATTTTAGGTAATGTTCTATTGGTAATTGACAAGATTTGTTTGCAATGGAAGAGGCCAGAGCTGAGCCAGTGACTGTACATTGTGCGTGTGGTATCACCGCCGCCTTGTTGACAATCTAGTTTTGAAAACTCTTGAATCTTTCTTCCTAGTTCAAGAAAATTCTATTTAATACGAGAGTAAGATTTAAGTGTCACTTAAATAACACAATTAATTTAGGTTTAAACAGATTTTGTCTAGCGTTTGTCATTACCGAGTTTGCAAAGGTTTACAAAAAAATTAATTTCTCACTAACCTGTTTGAATTATTAAATGAGACCTATACCAAAATAATCACAATGAATCAAACTGTCATCCATCCACAAGACATTTTTTCATTATTATTATTCTCGCAACAGTAACAGGTTAAAGACGACTCATGCGTAATTTCACTCATAAAAACGTGTTTTTAAATACAAATATCACTGTAAAAAGCAAATTAGCTCTAGAAAAATCTCCAGCATAATTTTTCCTTAAAGAATATAAAATGGTGTACACTATACAATTAGTTTGAAAATTATTGCTTACTTATTTTACATTTGACAGCAAATTAAAGCTCAGAGTTTTGTCATTTCAGACCAGTGGCGCGAGGCTATTCCGCCAGTACCAAAGTTATTTTATTCGAACTAGGTTGGGTTAAGAGTAACTGCAGTACTGTTACTCGTAAGTCTGTGATGTCGGCCGACAGAGAACTCCAATGTCTGGTTGACTGCAGTACTGTTACTCGTAAGTCTGTGATGTCGGCCGACAGAGAACTCCAATGTCCGGTTGACTGCAATACTGTTACTCGTAAGTCTGTGATGTCGGCCGACAGAGAACTCCAATGTACGGTTGACTGCAATACTGTTACTCGTAAGTCTCTGATGTCGGCCGACAGAGAACTCCAATGTCTGGTTGACTGCAGTACTGTTACTCGTAAGTCTGTGATGTCGGCCGACAGAGAACTCCAATGTCCGGTTGACTGCAGTACTGTTACTCGTAAGTCTGTGATGTCGGCCGACAGAGAACTCCAATGTCCGGTTGACTGCAGTACTGTTACTCGTAAGTCTGTGATTTCGGCCGACAGAGAATTCCATGTCCGGTTGACTGCAGTACTGTTACTCGTAAGTCTGTGATGTCGGCCGACAGAGAACTCCAATGTCCGGTTGATTGCAGTACTGTTACTCGTAAGTCTGTGATGTCAGCCGACAGAGAACTCCAATGTCCGGTTGACTGCAATACTACTCGTAAAAAAGGAAGTTTTATCGATATTACAGATTTACCATTTCTAAAGACCCGTGCCCGATTACAGATTATCTTTGGAAATGAAAACTAAACGACACCTTGTTTCCGGTTTTTTTAAATAAACATTTTATATATACATACATATATATGTATATATATATATATATATATATATATACATACATATATATGTATATATATATCACTTGAAATGATATGACAACGGAAACATCAATATCGTTTCATTAGGAAATTAAGAATTTTACTAACTGAAACCAAAATTGTATTTTAAATATATATTGGTAAAGATTCAGTTAATATTAAAAATAGTACGTTTAGTGATGTTGTGATATTTTAAGATATTTCTTGTATATTATCACATTTAAAATATAATGATTAAAAAAAATAACGTTGTGATGCATCAAGTTTGATCTGTTACCTGGCAACGGCAATAGTAATTACTAAAGCATCCAATATGAGATGTGGCTAAATCACAAGTGTTCCATGGGGTTCTCTATTCAATGTCTTATTGTGTTCCACGGGGTTCTTTATTCAAGGCCTTATTGTGTTCCACGGGGTTCTTTATTCAAGGCCTTATTGTGTTCCACGGGGTCCTTACTATTGAGTTTTTACTATTTTGATTAATATTGTTAAGTTTTATAGCTTAAAAAATATTAATTTAGATCATTAGTAGATTTAAAACTGATTAGGGAAATGTTTATAACTCGGTGTAATTCCTATACATTCTGTACCGTCTTCAACAGCCGTACCAGGGAAGCGGCGATCCGCAATGTACTGCAGTAGTGCTTAGAGACGTTATTGAATTGAAGGCGTCACAAGCCGATGATTTCTCTTTAAAGAAGTTTGGTAATTTCAAAATTTAGTACCATCTCCAAAACCAAAATCATAATATTGCCGGACGTTTTAAGTGGTTCATTTTAAATCCTGTTTATTTTTACAAGTACATTGAGATTTAACTGTTCATTTAATCTCTAAGCCCTCTCCTATTTTAAAAATACAACTCTATGACCTTCTCTCTGGTTCAATCAATGAAAATAAATTTTAATTGCTCATTTAGGAAATGTATACTATTCATTCAAGTCCTTAATATAAAAATATTATTTTTGAAAAGGTAACATATTATTAATAACGGTGATCCAACAAAATATATAATTAGCAATCCTCTAAGGAAAAACCCGCTATACCAAAATATTACGCGAAGAGAAAAAATATTAAAACATCGATTCCAAGTGGTTAAAAAAATGAAAGGGGCGTTAAAATGTTGCAAAGTCAGAGCATTGATGGATTCAGATTTGCATGGAGCAAAGATCCCTTACAATCTTCTCTAGATCAGCTGTCCTATGGACTCGTGAGAATTAGATCAGCACCACAGGTCAGGCCTGAGGAACATCTGCCTGACTGTGGGTACAGGGGCGCCAGGTAGGTCCCACGTAGAACGCAGTGATAACACAGACAGATGCTGTGTAGACTGGCATTCTCATCGGCACAATGGAGGGAATTGCATATAAGAAGATATTTAACGACTAGCAATAACTTTTCTATAAAGTTAATTTTTAAAAATAGGGCTTTTCTATACTGTTATCAGCCGTTAGATTTTACACGGATCTGTTTTCATATAGAGCAGTGGTTCCAAATCTATTGTCCGCAGCAAGGTCTCAAGTGTCCCAATCTATTGTCCGCAGCAAGTTCTCAAGTGGCCCAATATGTGGCCCGCAGCAAGGACTCAAGTGTCCCAACCTGTTGCCCGCAGCAAGTTCTCAAGTGCCCCAACCTGGTGCCCGCAGCAAGTTCTCAAGTGTTCCAACGTGTTGCCCACAGCAAGGTCTCAAGTGACCCAACCTGTTGCACGCAGCAAGGTCTCCAGTGATCCCAAACTGTTGTTGCCCACAGCAAGTTCTCAAGTGTCCCAACCTGTTGCCAGCAACAAGGTCTCAAGTGTCCCAACCTGTTGTATGCAACAAGGTCTCAAGTGTTCCCAACCTGTTGTATGCAGCAAGGTCTCAAGTGTTCCCAACCTGTTGTATGGAGCAAGGTCTCAAGTGTCCCAACCTTTTGTATGCAGCAAGGTCTCAAGTGATCCCAAACTGTTGTATGCAGCAAGGTCTCCAGTGATCCCAAACTGTTGTATGCAGCAAGGTCTCAAGTGTCCCAACCTTTTGTATGCAGCAAGGTCTCAAGTGATCCCAAACTGTTGTATGCAGCAAGGTCTCCAGTGATCCCAAACTGTTGTTGCCCACAGCAAGGTCTCAAGTGTCCCAACCTGTTGCCAGCAGTAAGGTCTCAAGTGTCCCAACATGTTGTATACAGCAAGGTCTCAAGTATTCCCAACCTGTTGTATGTAGCAAGGTCTCAAGTGTCCCAACCTGTTGCACGCAGCAAGGTCTCAAGTGTTCCCAACCTGTTGTATGGAGCAAGGTCTCAAGTGTTCCCAACCTGTTGTATGCAGCAAGGTCTCAAGTGTTCCCAACCTGTTTCATGGAGCAAGGTCTCAAGAGTCCCAACCTTTTGTATGCAGCAAGGTCTCAAGTGATCCCAAACTCTTGTTGCTCGCAGCAAAGTCTCAAGTGGTCCCAACATGATGTATGTAGCAAGGGCTCAAGTGGTCTCAACCTGTTTTCCGCAGCAAGGTCGCAAATGTTCCCAACCTGTTGTCCGCAGCAAGTTGTCAAGTGGTCCCAGCCTGTTGCCCGCAGCAAGGTCTCAAGTGGTCCCTATCTCTGTGGTACACAGCAAGGTTTCACGTGGTCACAACATGTTGGCCGCAGCAAGTTTTCAAGTGGTCCCAACCTGTTGTATGCAGCAAGATCTCAAGTGATCCTAACCTGTTGTCCGCAGCAAGGTTTCAAGTGGTCCCAGAATGTGGTAAGCAAAAAGATCTCAAGTGGTACACAGCAAGGTTTCACGTGGTCCCAACCTGTGTACGCAAGCATGTTCTCAAGGGGTCCACCTCAGGGATTTAGAGGAATGATTCTATTAATACGGTGTAGTGCGAAATAAGAAGATAGTGTAATTTTTACTGTATATTTTTTCTGTGCAAAATATTTATGCATAAAAGCCTAATGCTATAAGACAGTTAACACTAAAATTATAGCAGGCTGTTACCATTGATTTTATACACAAATATAGTGTATATTTGTAGGTGTATATGATCAAGGCTGTTAATCTATGTATTCGAACAATAATAAGTACAAATGTTTACCATCAATATGCATTCTTTGGCCAAATATTGTGGATTGAAAAGCCAAGAAAGTGACTGATGGACGGCTAGTTTCAATATAGGCCTTTTATAATGTTTACACAATTTTACTCTCTTATCGGCCAGTTTTTATTTACTTACATGATACCGTAAATAAAAACACTGTATTCTGTTTACAATTAATTTTAAATTAAAATTTTTGTTTTAATTAATCTAAAATATTTTGTGGTACGTAGTCATTTTTAAGTGTCTATAGGTCCTTTGGGATACAAACTTGGGCCCACTAGAATAGACGACTTATAGTGGTGTAGTATACATTCCATTGTGTAAAGACGTTCCATTGTAGGAATTTGCATTTGACCCAATCCTCGTTGAAATCACTGTAGTTTATATAATGAATAACTATGTTTAGGATACACTTCCGAAAGAATAAAATCTTCAGAACTCTTAAAATCGCAAAGCGATTTTGAAACAGGTTACTAAACTCTCTAATGGTTCACTATTGACACTCGTTGAGGTTACGCCTGTTTTGGAAGTGTTGCAGTGTTTATTTCAAAAAATCATAAAACTATAATTTACAGTAAGAAGAGTATCAATTAGCATATTTCTTTGTTCAGTATGAAATAGAGAATTAGGAATAAAATATTGCAACTGATTTACCAACAAATTTGTAAATAAAAAGTTTCATAAAGAATATAAATAAAAACGTTTGCACTCTCTCTCTACAAATTACATAAAAACTTTATCTACAGTTCCAAAATAGTCAAATTATACAGAATTTCATATTATTTTAGAATATATAAATACATAGCACCTTATGTACATTTATATATATATATATATATATATATATATATATATATATATATATATATATATATATATATATATATATAAACATAGTAATGGCACCAGTAAAAAACGTCTTTGAAATGTATTATGAGCCAAGGTACGTAGAATTATAATTCTACTTATCTTGGTATAAGCAACTACATTTTGTAAATACAATTATGGAACTATACAAAGAAAACGAAATAAATCATGTAAAGCGATAGATTAGGAACAGTTTACGCTACAAATAAGCCAACTGCTGTTGTTTATTTAAAACGATGTCTAATCGTTGGAAAACCGACGCATAACCTACCAGACCTGCACATTAATGTCGGAAAACTGACGGGTAACCATTGGAGGGTTAAAGTGAACTGGTTTCCTTAATTACATGGTCACAGAGCAAGTAATACAAATAGAGTGGGCATCGACAAGCTGTACCATCAGACCATAAGCCGGGACCGCCATCTTGATGGTGGCCACATGTAATGTCTAGCCACGTGGGGCACACAAGCGCTCAGTTTGCACCAAGAACTAAGATATTTAGAGACCAAATAAATTTTTAAATTAAGCATGTGTTTAATTTATGGGTTTGTACAAGTAAAAATGTACTTGTAATAATACCTTTTGTAAGTAGTGAACCAATTACAAAATTTAAATTACAAGAAAACGTCAGTATGCGAACACTTTTTTTTGGTCAGAGAATTTATGTTGCCAGTAAATGTTGAGGTTGTTAAATGAGGTTTTATAATATCTGAAGATTTTAATTCTACGACGGTTAGTTTTCTTTGTATGATGTGGTAAAGTGGCAGATGTAAAACCATCGTGCGTGGAGTTCGTATAATTGCCTAGTGATTCTTTATAGCTCTTTATCGTTTAACTTGCTACCTTTACTATTCAATATAACATATATATTAAAATATATGTAAGCTAAAATATATATCCTAAGCAGATTACGCGCTCGACGGTCCGAGTGGAGCGGGGTGCCATTTTGGTGGTGACGCTCTGTGGACGTAATGAACAGGGATGAACCGGATGTTGACATGCTCTAACCACCTGCTGTAATCTCAGAAGTTCCAGATCCCTACTACCGATATGTTGGGTATCTTCGTTTTTCAGTACAGTAACTACATAATGATCAAGTAGTGGTTATGTCCCCTAAATCCATATGTTGGTATATTTTCTATAACATCATTACAATAGTTCTTGCTGTGTTCTTTTAGATTTGTCTACTGTAAAAAATCATCGCTTATCCTATTATTTTTTGTTCAATAATGTTTGAGAAAAAGTCGCTATTATTATTACAGTATTAACTTTTATTATTAACAACAAGTAATTGTTTGTAAATTATTTCTTGTTTCTTCTTTGTGTTAAGAAACAGTTTGCAAACTGTTTGTCAACTGTTTCTTCTTCATGTTTGGAAACAAAACATTATGCAAACGTAAAGTTGGGAAGCGCGTCATTATATCTAGAATATAAATGAAAATGTGATAAAAAGCGCGGCAGCTTTTGTAAATATTGGTTTATCACGTTAAGAACTGTTAAAAGTGTTGCTACTCAATATAGGCCAACTTGATGTGTCATTGAGTGGTGGGCTAAATCATTACACTCCCCAGAACCTATCTAGGTTGCGGGATCACACTATCATCACACTCCCCAGAACCTATCTAGGTTGCGGGAGCACACTATCATCACACTCCCCAGAACCTATCTAGGTTGCGGGAGCACACTATCATCACACATCATCACACTCCCCAGAACCTGTCTAGGTTGCGGGAGCACACTATCATCATACACCATTACACTCCCCAGAACCTGTCTAGGTTACGGGATCACACTCCCCAGAATCTGTCTAGGTTGCGGGATCACACTATCATCACACTTCATCACACTCTTCAGAACCTGTCTAGGTTGCGGGATCACACTCCCCAGAATCTGTCTAGGTTGCGGGATCACACTATCATCAGACTCCCCACTAGGTTGCGGGGTCAGTTTATTACTCGTCTCCTGAATATTGTTTAGCGTAAAATCCCTTTAACTGGTTTATAGGTACAACTGTTGCATTTCAAGTATTCTAATATTACGCATTCTATTCTAATAAGGAAAATAAGGTAGTGGCTGGAGTAGGATGAATGTTAGTAAAGTGAGATCAGATGTGTCTTGAGTAACATTCTTTTCAAAGAATAAAAGTGTATATAAAAACGTATTTATAATAAAAAAATTATAAATTACAGAATTTGTCAACGGTTCCCAACTACGCTTAAATAAAAAATGCCAACAAAAAAATTGTGAACTGAAAAGTTACATTGACATTTTATTCTAAAAATTTGAATTCTTGACATAGTTCTATTGTTGTAAAATATTAATATAAATTAATTATAATTGGCATTAAAATACTAAAACTCATTATTCTGTGTTTATTCATTTTAAAAAACCAAACTGAACAGCTCTCCAGATTGATGGCCATAATGAATGGTAAGCCAGATTATGTCCATCTGGGACGTAGAAGTCTCGTTCAGACTTAACATCAGCGTCTCCACGCATACAATCTCTACGGGATCCAGCAAGTCAGCGGTACGTGAGGCGTCGGAGCGTCGCGTCACCAAGTGACGTGGCTGAATGCCTCTCATGATCTAGATAGTTTTGACGAATTGAGGAATTTAAATAAAATCTTCATTAATATTTAATTATACATTATTATTTTACTTTGATCTTGCGGGATGATTGGCGTCCCTAGTAAACGTCTACGCCATACAGAAGTGCAATACACACTACTGACTATTGTTGTGGGTACAACTACACTAGAGAATACTGACTATTGTAGTTTTACCCTCATTGCAGTGGGAAAAATTACAGTAGAGAATACTGACTAGTGTAGTTTTACCCTGATTGTAGTGGGTAAAATTACACTAGAGACTACTGACTAGTGTAGTTGTACCCTCATTGTAGTGGGTAAAATTACAATAGAGACTACTGACTAGTGTAGTTGTACCCTCATTGTAGTGGGTAAAATTACAATAGAGACTACTGACTAGTGTAGTTGTACCCTCATTGTAGTGGGAAAAATTACAATAGAGACTACTGACTAGAGTAGTTGTACCCTCATTGTAGTGGGTAAAATTACAATAGAGAATACTGAATAGTGTAGTTGTACCCTCATTGTAGTGGGTAAATTACAATACAGATTACAGACTAGTGTAGTTGTACCCTCATTGTAGTGGGTAAAATTACAATAGAGAATACGGATTAGTGTAGTTGTACCCTCATTGTAGTGGGAAAAATTACAATAGAGATTACTGACTAGTGTAGTTGTACCGTTGTAGTGGGTAAATTACAATACAGATTACAGACTAGTGTAGTTGTACCCTCATTGTAGTGGGTAAAATTACAATGGAGAATACGGATTAGTGTAGTTGTACCCTCATTGTAGTGGGAAAAATTACAATAGAGATTACTGACTAGTATATTACCCTCGTTGCAGTGGGTACCATTGCAATAGAAACTACTGACTATTGTAGTTGTAACCTGTGAGCGCCAATTTTATAAGATCATTTTTTATTTTATGATCTAATAATAATAATAATTTTATAATATTATATATAAAATGAATGATAACAACAGGTTATTATTGTAACAAAAGAATTAGTTTATTGAAATCTGTATTTTAAAATACAATCTGTTGTGGTAATCAATCCCAGGGTATGGTTGATCGTGCCTGGCTTTAACTTAATGTTTTTAAGTAAAGAAATTTATATTTAGAAAGAAGAAAATTATTCATGCATTAAGATTGAAATTTTGAATTTGGAGGAATGAAGTTGTTTCACCCACTGATGTCTTCTTTAGGAATATAAAAAAATTTGATTTTCTTGAAGATTATAATATTACACTTGAAAAAATATGAATTTAGATCAAATATTTTGTATATGAATGTTTCTTGAGGTGTCATTTTTTAGACAAAAAACTTCTTCACACACCAATTTTCGCTATTGCAATGTCTTTTTATTACCAGGTGATTTAATTTTCTTAATTACTGGGTTATAGGTCTACCATTGGTGGAGTTGAAATACCATATGGATCATAATTTATTTGATGAATATTATAATTAATTACTATATAACAGAGATTTAATGATTTTGAGAGTAAATAAACAAATTTTCACATATTATTAACTAATTAAACAAGTGAATAAATAATAATGTCTCATGAAATATATTTAATTCCAACGTATTAATTGTGTTTTGTTTTAGCTGAAAAGCTGTTTTATCTCAATATTGAATTAATAAGGACTTTTATGCAAATAATAATCAACAAAATGAGTTTGAATGTTAGAAAATCCTCTTAAAGAAACAAATAAATTTGAAAGAATTTTGATTTGTTTCTTAGCTAAATGACAATGAGGTTTGTACAATGAACTTTATCTGAACATTAATTAAAACAAAAAAATATAAAAACTAGACGTAAATAGGAATCAAACCAAAAAAACTTTAAAAAAGTAAAAAAGGACGCCAAGCACATTAAAAAGTTACATATAATAAATAAAAAAGGAAGTGCAATCAAAATGAGATGGCCAAGTAACTTCGGTACTCCAATGAAATAAACAAACCATGCAAACAAATTTGAAAAAATATGGACATGAATGAAAATTAAAATTCTTGGCGTTAGCGTTCGAACGAGGTTGAAAAAAAAGCAACGCCAAGGATTTCAGTTTTCATTTATGTCCATATTTTTTCCAATTTGTTTGCATGGTTTGTTTGTTTCATTGGAGTACGGAAGGTACTTGACCATCTCATTTTGATTTCACATATATTTTCGTTTATTATATATAACTTTTTTAATGAACTTAGCGTCCTTTTTACTTTTTTAAAGTGTTTTGTTTGTTTTCACATCTTTTTGTTTATTTATATATTACTTTTAATGTGCTCTGCATCCTTGTATTAGTTTTTCTAAGTTTAATGTGTCATAATCCAGGACAATCTGAGTTGAATTGTAGTTGTTTTCGGCCTTCTCCATTCCCAATACGATTACCTTTTTCCTTCAATTCTTTGGAATACAATCAACTTGGCATTTTTGTCGTTTGAAACCAATAATCATAGAGAACGCCCACAGCATCATCCATCAAACCATCGTTCCTCTTATAAATGTCCTCTATTTTTATTACATGATCACAACACTTTCCATTGTTTACATGAGTACTCGTTAAATATTTGTTTAATGTCAGAGAGTTGCTTAAACACTCAGCCACTTTTCCTTTAATATGGGCCCAGACAAGTTCAATGGCATTAAGTCTGGATGGTATGGAGGTAATCTAATAATTTCATGCCCGGTATCTGTTGTAATTTGCTCTATTTTATATGTGGGCTGAATATCGGCTTTATTTACTAGTAAGAAGAGATTGGCCCTTGTAATTGGTTGATGAGAAGTTATATTATTTTAAATAGGCCAATCAACTATTGTTTGTTTTAAGGCGCTAGATGAAGGTTTCTTATTATCCTGCGCGTTGTGATAGCTAGAATTATCTAACACTACTACAGAATTTTATGAAAAGTTTGAAAGTAACTTGTTAAGTATCCACTTAGAAACTTTTTCGTAGTTCATCTCATCGTGGTAATCTTCTGGTTTTTGTTGCGACTTGTATGTCAATAATGTCAACACTTCTTCTCCTCCAGCATGTGCAATAGATAATTAAACGACGCAACTTTCCAATCGGTTTTACTTGGCCAATTTCATTGTTTGATTGCCAAAATGAAGATGATGAATACGAGGCATGCAAGTATGTTTCGTTAATATAAAAAATGTCTGTTTTCTTGTCTATGGCGCTTAATATCCGTTATGTATCATCCTCAAAATGCTGCGAATTCTGGCTTTTCATTCAGAACTTTTCGAGCTGGTTGGCTTTTTTCCATCTGAACCCCATTCCCTTTACAACTTCCTCAAATACTTTCTTCCACAATGCAAAATACCTTCATCCTGGAGTACTTTATTTAATTTTGAAGTTATACTTCTTTGCGCCTGTTAGACACTTTGGGATGGGATGTTGGTCGAGAAACCGCGTCACGCTGAAAAGTAAGAACAAATTTTTAAGAACTATCGATTAATCGATTGTTAATAGAAGAAATTTAATCGAAGAAATTACTGATAATGATAATATAGGTGTATAACATAATAATGAAGTCACGTATAATATATTGAAGATAAATATATTGAATAATATTGAAAAATGTCTTATATTTCATTTATATATCCTGTCTGTTTGTGTGCGTGAGTGGGTGTATGAGAATGGCCAAAGAAGTATAACTTCCACCGTGTGGTCCGACGCACACCCACTTTTTTTTAAGGTAGGCATAGTTTTTTATCAACATAAAATCGTGTATCTTCCTTCTAATTTAACAAATAATAAAATCGTCTTCTGTAATTATTTTCTCATGCCTTTTTTTGCCGAGTGATGTTGAGAAGTGAAACTGTCCTTTAGCCACTGCTTGTTTTCCTTCTGCTAGTATTTTATTAACCAAGGAAGCAGAAACTCCTGTTATACCACAACTACTCCTGGTCCTGGCAACGTTGTACTTCAATTTACAGACTCTCTTCTGCTCCTGCAAATGAGCTGCAACTTTATATTAATACTACCTTTATATAATCTAGGGGATCCCCTGTACGCTTTACGTGTCAACCCCGTCACTCGATGCGCTCGTTACATATCGGTCAGTAAATATTGACTACAAATAATAGTAAGTTAAGTGTACAACGTAAATTCACAATAATAAATGTATTTACAGTATCTCACTCACATTACTTGCGTTGATACCTATTTATAAGAATAAACACTATATTATATTACTTAGTCTATTTTAAACTAAGTAATATAATTTCATTTATAAAATTAAGAAATGTTCATTTCATTTAAAGATTAAATAATTAAAATAACTGTTTATACTACCATTGAAACCATCAAGTTAAACAGACCGGAACCCTTAAAATCAAATATGAATAAAACAATTCTTACAGCCTTCCTTGTATATACATAGTATATATACACTATACTAAAGAACATACATTACACATTGTTCGTTTAATAATATAAAATATATAATATAATATAAAAATAATAAAAAAACACAGTTTATTTTTAGGAACGGTTTAATGAAACAAATCACAGGATAACGTACAGTGTAACATCATTGCGTGTGATAGTTGCGCAGTAAATCGGCTACTGCGCAGTGTTTTTGTTTGTGGTGGCATAATAATATTATTATTATTGTACGTTTGACAGCTGTGACCTATGGCTGAGATTTCCGACTAGAGCCGATCTCACCCGAATGTTGAACAAAAACCGATGGAGAAGACTGCAACTAGGAAATAAAACCTCGTATTGGGAAAAGTACATCTCATGATATCTCATTAACAAATGAACCGATTTTGGTTATCGACCTGTCATTCGATTCCTTATATACGTATTGTGTAATGAAAGTGATCTTGAACTGTCGAAATATTCTATACATATTAAGATATTGAAGAAATAAGTTTTGGATGACGTCATAGTCGCTGGTTTTCCTGTAAATTATATGCGCCTTCACCTTTTTTAGGAACAGCTGTTTTTGATTATTTTTGTCCATAATTTTGTTTAACGTACTTGGCGTGAGACTCTACCGCGGGTACCACTACAATAGTGACTACTGACTAGTAGATTCCCCTCGTTGCAGCGGGTACCACTACAATAGTAACTACTGACTAGTGGATTACCCTCGTTGCAGCGGATACCAGTACAATAGTGACTACTGACTAGTGTATTACCCTCGTTGCAGCGGATACCACTACAATAGTAACTACTGACTAGTGTATTATCCTCGTTGCAGCGGATACCAGTACAATAGTAACTACTGACTAGTGTATTACCCTTGTTGCAGCGGATACCAGTACAATAGTGACTACTGACTAGTGTATTACCCTCGTTGCAGCGGATACCACTACAATAGTAACTACTGACTAGTGTATTACCCGCGTTGCAGTGGATACCACTACAATAGTAACTACTGACTAGTGGATTACCCTCGTTGCAGCGGGTACCACTACAATAGTGACTACTGACTAGTGGATTACCCTCGTTGCAGCGGGTACCACTACAATAGTGACTACTGACTAGTGGATTACCCTCGTTGCAGCGGGTACCACTACAATAGTGACTACTGACTAGTGGATTACCCTCGTTGCAGCAGGTAACACTACAATAGTGACTACTGACTAGTGGATTACCCTCGTTGCAGCGGGTACCTCTACAATAGTGACTACTGACTAGTGGATTACCCTCGTTGCAGCAGGTAACACTACAATAGTGACTACTGACTAGTGGATTACCCTCGTTGCAGCGGATACCACTACAATAGTGACTACTGACTAGTGGATTACCCTCGTTGCAGTGGATACCACTACAATAGTGACTACTGACTAGTGGATTACCCTCGTTGCAGCGGGTACCTCTACAATAGAGATTACTATTATTGTTGTACCCTACGGTACGGTACAGTGGTATCGACCCACCTGCCCACCCAAACACGAACAGTGGTATCGACCCACCTGCCCACCCAAACACGTACAGTGGTATTGACCCACCATCCACCCAAACACGTACAGTGGTATCGACCCACCGCCCACCCAAACACGTACAGTGGTATCGACCCACTCGCTCACCCATGTAAGTGCAGTGGTCTGTATGGCTGTGCGGGAGGGTCACCAAGACCAATTTAAATGTATGGGTGTAGGTGTCAGTAGTTATACGCTCGTAATAGTGGGTAGCCTACATCATAGTAAGTTACCATCCGTTCAAATACACCTTTATATTGTGCAATCACCTCATTTCACGTGTGAAATCCACTTATTGGCAACTATCAAAAGTTAATGTCATGATGAAAATATCAAGTCTTTTTTTGTTTTAGGTGTGCAATTAAGACCATATATTTGTGTGTGCATTTTCAATAGTTTGTAAGTTTGAATTATTCGTGAACAAAATATTATGGAGCTTATACTGTATTTAAGCTTAGGATAGTTTCAAAATCTTTCAATCAAAAGAAAATATTAATTACATGGGAATGGTTTCCTCATCTTCAACTTGTCAATCTTTCCCCTTCTTTGGAAAATTCTTGTATCAATAATTAAAATTAACATGTATTTAACTGATGTAAAACGAGCTGATATCAATCACAACAGAGTCTAGATATCTTACAGCTTAAGAAATTAAAATTAAAACTAAACTAACTACATTAAATAGTTTTTTAATATATTTACAAATAAATTTAGTAAATATATAATAAATTTTCAATAATATACTAATTTTTTTCGAAAACCGGTAATACTAATTACGTCATATGATGTTTCCACTAATTGCCACCTTTTATTCATCAAACTTTTGCCAACTATGAATCCTTTTATCGACAAGTATTAATTATGTAACTATAAACATAACAATGAGTAATAAAAATTAAAGATGCTAATGTTTTTTATTTTTTTATATTCGTTAATTTTTAGTGTAGTTTTAGTTGGTAATGGTATAAATGGGGCAATTTATTTCGACGCAATTTACCTTTTTTTCACTATTAAGGACTATCCAATAGACTTCAGATTGTTAATACAACAGGCCAAATGACACGTACGATGTTTCCCATGCAAGAATGGCAGATTACATTCTTTCTCAGCACTAGCTTAAGTTTATTCTTGTCCGTTACCTTCTAAATATGTTTTATTTAACTTTTAATATTATAATAGTTGCTATTGTTATCCTTCAAAACTCGGGCTTAAGCGTCCCGATAACTATATTTGTATTTATGTTAAAAGCGGTGATAGTCCTACCAGGTTGTCGACCACACTGGGGGGCGACAACATGAGTTTTTATGTTCACCCAAGTGGCCAGAACAATAATCAAAAATAAAACTGCCTGCAGCTATAAAAAAAAATATATATATATAACTTTTTTTTTTTTTTTTTTTTTTTTTTTTTTTTTTTTTTTATAACTGTGCATGCTCAACCCTGAGCACCCCTGCGTAAACCCAATACAATTGTGGATTCTGCGAGGAATGTGAGGAACGACTTTAGGCACTTATTTACGTGAGGTCAAACTAACACGTATGGATTTACTTTTGTACGGATTTGTTTTCCATTCCACTCCAGTTCCAAATTAGAATAACAATCATACAGGATTTATCTAAATGTTAGGTAGTAACGACTTTATCCAAAACTTGTGAATTTTTATTCATCTAAAACTAAGGCTAACAAATCGGAGTCACCGCGTGACAGGACTGGATGGGTAAAGGCCAGGACAAGGCATTATAGTGTGAAATAGTCACAACATGGCCGTTGCAACTCAAACAGTTCAGTTAGAGGCTAGAGGGGACTCTAGATGTACCCAGATTGGTAATTAAACATAACTCTATGTGCTCTACTGTAATTTCCCCATATTTATCAACGGCCATAGCTTTACGGTGCTGATATTTTTGTTCGTTCCAAAAGAAAACAAATTTATTTAATATTTTAATTACTGTGTACAAAATCCATTTTACGAAAATATGAAATATAAATGCGTGCGAACCCAGCATTGCAATATGATGTACTTGTGTTCCTGTTAAGAGGGGCTGGAAGGGGATACTTTTTGTTTCTACAGTACTGAATTTACTCGATTCTTCTCTCGCTGTGTACAGCCTTGGCTCTTGCTATTATACCTTACTCTGCATAGTGATTCGGTAAAGTCAATCAGCTCAATCTCAGCGTCACTTATTATAAAGAAATTTTCCAAACTTAAACCTAAGACTATAATCTTAAAATGCACCTTTGTAAACATATACCCAACATTTGAGAAGGAAAAAGGCAGTATTAAGACTACTGCAATACACTGATGTTTGCTGATGATGCTGTTTTGTTACAAGGAAAGAAAACTCCTATTCAACATGAGGCACTGTAGCAGCTCACTCAGCCTTTGAAAGGCAGTACAGTACCGTCCTGGCAACGAACAAGTTATAAATGAGAGAAAAACCTAGCAGCTCAACTCCGGAAGACATAAGGAAACAACAAGGAAACTTCCAGACATAGAAGAAGTCAACATTGCAAAATGTCTCGCTATAGTCAATTATGACAGCCTAGCATGGACCGCCAACATAAACTCTCTGTAAAAAAAGTGTTGCACGGAATTAAATGTGATGCGGAGAGTGAAGACTATAAGTGATACAGCAATAGCTCACACCGCCTTCTATGCCCTCTACGAATCTTATCTAGATATAGAATAGTAGTGTGGGGAAGCACTACGGTGAGAACTT